>JXOV01001327.1:29189-88229 GCA_001014945.1 Clogmia albipunctata
CGTTTCCTCTTTTATAATTTTAATATTTATTGTTTCAACAGCCATCTGCATATATGTTGGCTATTTTTGATCGATTTTTGGGTGGATATCAGAGATAAATCGGTTTAACTATAATGTAATTAAATTTTAGTAATAGCCATATATATGTTCCATGTTACAATAAAATATGTATTTGCCTTATGACCAAGAAGTTAAGAGGAAACAAACTATATTAGTTTGAATTCCAACCGTTATCGGTTACTTTACAATTTAAGATTTTACTTGAACCATTTGTGAAACAAGTAAATTTTTAAATTCTCCTAGTAATAAAATAATGAAATTTAATGAGAAATTATAAAAATTTCAGTGCTCATGAGTGGAGTGCAAAAAACGTTATGTCCTGCTCAGATGTACAGTCCTGTTTTTTAACTAGGAAACGATGAAATACTCGCCTTCGACTCGAATGTTTCACACTCGTTTCTCTCGTTAGAAAACAGTTGACTTTACACCCTTGTAGCACAAAGAACTATTCAAATATTGTCTTCGAATTTTCGTTATTCCGGAAAATCGCATTCTGCTCGATGTTTCACTCACTAAAAGCAGATGTTTTCATATCCTATTATAAAAAATTTTGTATGATATAGTTTTAAGGAAGACTACCAATACCTTGTAGTCGTTGTAATATCTTTTATTTCGTTCGGGTTTACATCCCCCACTTCGGTAGCATGTAGTTACATAGACCATGTCCTATTCTAAGCCGATTTAAGTTGCACTATTAATTCCGTGATGATCCTAGCTCCTTTTTCCTACTTTCCATATTTCATCATATATTTTCAAGAGAATTGCACAAAAATAGTGATCTCTTCGGGGTTTCTTTATTTCGAAAAGTCACCTTCTGCTCGATATTTCACTCATTAAAAACATCTGTCTTCACCCAATTCAGCACAAATAACTTTATAGTGAGAATTTGAATAATTTAACTATTTTGTACATATTTAAGAAAACAATAACAATGCAATGCTTGTAAATTAAATAGATTCATTGACATTGAAATTTACNTACTATTTTGTACCTATTTAAGAAAACAATAACAAAGAAATACTTGTTAATTAAATAGATTCATTGACATTGAAATTTACTAATCTCAAACGGTTAAACCGTATTAAAGCTGCATTCCAATAGTATTAGATACCAAAGAAAATTTACGAGGTTGATTCACAAATCCGATTTCAAAGTGCATCAACTTCACAATCAAATTAAGAAATATGTAAATCGATGTAATGATCCAGTGGATCAGCACAGCATACAACTACGGAAAATAATAATAGTACCAGTAGTAAAATACAGGTGAAAGAAATCCCCCACTGGAAGAAGGTGATGCGCGAAGAAATGAGAGCTTTAAGCTGCACACAAGTCTTTCGACCATTGTTGACGAAGCACGTTTCTTACCGTCGCTCTGTCGTCGTCGTCTCAGAAAATATTTTTTCGTGAAAAAGTCAGAGTGGAGTTCATTTCGAAATAGATATAGTTTTAGCGTTAATTAATTACCATTCAATTGGATATTGTCTGGCTGGGATTAGTTGCAGAGTAAAAATCGTAATCAAAGCAATCGGTGAAGTGAAGCAAAGAAAAAAAAACAAAAATAGTGCAGTTGAGGTGCATTTGCAAAAAGACCCCACTTTGAATGGGAATTTGTGCGACTCGATTTCCTACACCTTTTTCCGAAGATTAGTTTGCCAATTAATAAACTGACGACCGGAAAACGGATTTTTGACACAAAGTTTTTCAGTTGATTTATTTTCGCATAGTGAATATTTATATTATTCGCAGCAGGCGTTTAAATTTTAAATGTGGTTGGCCGTGTTACTGTGATTAGAAAAAAAAGAAAGAAATACAGATTAATGGTGATTTGAATAATTAATTGAAACGAAATTCATTTGGTGAAGATTTTCCAGTGTTTTAGTGGTTTTTGATCCGATGTAGAAAAGGCATTGGATTGCCGATTTTTCTGTCTGTGGAAATTCAGTGCCAAACGCAGTGGGATTTACTTCAACACAGAGAACGAGGAAAATCATAGCTGAAAAACAGATCATCACCTCGACGATCTCGGAATTTCTTTTCTAGATTGTTTTCAATAACGGTAAGCTCCCATACTCATATTCATATATATATAAAATCATATATGTATAACATGGTGTACAAGTGTTTGTGGTGATCGTAATTCAGACTAAAATCATAATTCTTGGTCAAAATTCGGATCGCAAATGTGCGCGCGGTGATCGTCGAGCGATGATCGCCTATATAGAAGAACTGCCGGCCGCCGCCCGAACAAAGTAATAGTTAATTGTTTTGCTGTGCTTTTAAACAAGCACCATCTCTCCATCCATCCAGGTGAAGAGAAATGATAGAGAAAGATGGAAAATTAATTAGACACACACAAAACAGGCAGACACATACACCAATTGAATTACTGTTAGAACAATTAAAGTGATAATGACGGATAGGTGTTTTGCAGAATATACTTTTTCCGAGCTCCATTATTCAAAACAGCAATGAATAAACCATTTCTTCGATCGTAGAAGCTGTTGGCATAATAACATCAAAGTGCATGTTTTTTTTGTTTTTTTTCCTCCTTTTAATAAAACACATGTACTAGTGAATGTAGATTACTTTTTTTGTTGGTAAATTGCCTAGAACGGTTCTGCAAAGGCATGTAAGCTCTTCATGTCTACAGAATTCTGCTAACCATGCGACGATTAGACGTTTGATTTCTTCATCAATTCTCGATCTTTTGACAAACGATCCTCTCGCGATCACGTGTCCAAAGCCGTTAGCATTCCTCTTCTTGTATACTTCGATTTGGAAAACTTGTTATTAATATTTAGAAGAGGAAAAAAACATTTTGCTACTGTAAAATTAACATTCATTTATGTAATTGAAAATGGATACAGCAATTTCCATACCACTTTTTTCCTTCTCCGAGTTTCTTCTTCTTATATAAAATGGAATTTTTGCCGACTGTTATAACTTTCAAAATGCAGCGTTTAGCCGAAATTAGTGTGAAGTTTTGGGTTGCCTCAATTTTTTACGTTTTGCACAACAGAATTGAGTAAGATTCATTTATAAATTCGCAATGATAATAAATGAGCCAGAAATTAAAACAATGGGAAAATTCTTCAATTTTACGACAATTTACTTATTACTTTCCTAAAAGCTCGGAATACTTATTTATCTTACCGAGATTACATGGAAGATTATCCAGTAACATTTACTTCGTCTATGTTTTATTTCTGTGTCAACATATTTTTATGATTTTCCATTAGAAAACCATAACCACATTGTTGGAAGAAATCCGAGTAGAGTCTTGATTTTATAGACCGAGAAAAATTATGTTAACAAAGTATTTATGAATATTGAACGAAATATTGGTTTTGAAAGTAAGACTTATCTTATCTGGAACAGATTTGTTAAACATCCATCAACAAGATAGATTATATCTTCTCAAAAACTTTAAAGATTCAACTCTATTGAAAAACGTAACTATAAAATTACATTATTACTCTTAAGTCACTATATCATCTCTAAGCTTATAGATTTGTAATTTAACTTTAATAGTGTCATATAAATTAATTTAATGAACCTTTTTTTAATTTGAACATCGTCATTGGCTGTGTTTATAAGAAAATTTGCCAAAACCATTATATTTTATTTCTAGGTTATCAAATTCTTAAAATAAACCCAAATGTCTGTTATCAATTCCACATTAACTTTTTTCTTTTCCCAAAAAAGTTTCTTATTCGGGTGAATTCCAATGAAGCTGCATTATTAATCAGTGGGGTTTTTTAATATGAGGAATTATAATATTTGCATTTTATTAAAAGCGATTTCATCAAAAAACGAAATGCGACTAAATTCCGTTAGAAGTGAATGTTGCTTTTAATATTAAACTTGATCTGAAAATAAAACTATCGAGTTATTGGAAAATTGAAGAGCTTTTGTAACAGAACTAGAAAATTACAAAAATATTTAGTTTCAATAATATTTGCATCAAAAATTGTTTACGAATAATCGTTTCGCAAAAATAAGACATGATCTCAAGAGCTTTATTTATTTGCNAACTTGATCTGAAAATAAAACTATCGAGTTATTGGAAAATTGAAGAGCTTTTGTAACAGAACTAGAAAATCACAAAAATATTTAGTTTCAATAATATTTGCATCAAAAAGTGTTTACGAATAGGCGTTTTGCAAAAATAAGACATGATCTCAAGAGCTTTACTTATTTGCCCATTTCATTGTAGATCGTTATTTTCTATTATAGTGCCAATAANAATTGAAGAGCTTTTGTAACAGAACTAGAAAATTACAAAAATATTTAGTTTCAATAATATTTGCATCAAAAATTGTTTACGAATAATCGTTTCGCAAAAATAAGACATGATCTCAAGAGCTTTATTTATTTGCACATTTCATTGTAGATCGATATTTTCTGTTATAGTGCCAATCAATTACAACTAAGAATAAATAATCTAACAAATCAAAAATAGCTTGATGTGAAATTAATGAAAACATGTACATTTTTAGCATGAGTGTCGATGGGAAAGACTCGCTTTTTCACTGTGAATTCACGTAATGTTCAATGACACTTCATAATATTATAATAAACTGGTGAGATGGTGGCTTGTCCAAAGCGCAACAACTTGTACTGTTAAGAGTACTATAAAGCGATAAAAATATAAAAACCTGGCATTGGCCATGAAAGAGGAGACAAGACGGCGTTCAATTTATTATGGGCAAAGAAAGTTGAATGCAATTATTGTCTAAGAGTGTGTTTTTTCGCAATTTTATCAAAAAGAAATGTCATGAGTTTGTAGTTAGTCTAATGGAACATTAAACCCACACCACTGGCTAATCCATTGGCGCTTATCATGCCGCCAGAGACGATCGGGTATCATGTTGCAAATTCATGATCGGCCAATTAAATTCAGTAAATTAAAAATGGTAAAAAATTAGAAATCAAAAGGAAAATTGCAATTTGCTGCACATACATTTGATCGTTTATGGATGTTTCAATAGATGTTTTGTGGATTTTATGGCTCTCCAGGGTAATTGCTGTTTTGCTATTGACTGTCTATGGCTTTACTTTGATGAACCTTCCCCTTCTAACGGTCCTCCTGCCATAATTTACGAAAAATTATACATTTGATGAATTAAAGCGCCTCAGAAAAGGCCAAAGAAGACCCAAGAAACTCCAATAATCTCCACTGTATTCGTACTGAACGGAATCTAATTGCGAGAGATCTATTCTTTGGAGGCAACAGTCTATTAAAATCACCCATCAAACAATAGGAAAGTCAATAAATCGCAGCGGAAAGGCCATTTCAATGGCGCGTCCAAATTCTTCACTCTCCAGCTTCAGCATCTCCTCTCCTGTTCACCAAAATACACACAAAGAGTGACCATTAAAATTAATTATATTAATTAAATCTCGAATAAGTGAAAAACAAAAATCATCTTCGGAAGCATCACAAATTATTGCTGGTAAAGAGGGTTATTACACTTTTCACTCCTCACCACTTGAACTTGATGAAATTGTTAGACCAATTCATTTTCGATTTTGGAATTTCACACAAAGGTAGAGAGATAATCCAAATCCAATTTAAACGATCTTCTACAAATTATAAATTTCCTAAATATTATTATATCGATCCAATAAATTACTGTATACGAATTTCATATACAGAAGAAAAATATAAAAATAACTATTAGGTCGTATATTGAATCCTATTAATTCCAAGAAAAGCAAAAACTAAATCACAAAAAAATAGAATAATTTTATACAGTGAAAGCAAAATGTCTTCGGGAATGAGAAAGAATTTTTATCTATGGTCATGTCGTTGTTTGTTTTAATTAAAAGCATTCTTATGTTAATTCAATCGAGTTTTTTAATTACTAATTTAAGTTTTAAGCAGAATTTGACCAGTTTTAATCATTTTCTTACTCTTTCGCTTAGCCTTTTGTCCCATTTCGCTTGGGGTCGTATGTTCTAGTACGCAGTTTTCCAGACTTGCCGTTTTCATGTTCCTCTGGACTCTATTGTCATCATGTTGTTTTGATTCACAACAAATTTGGATGCGTCGTCCTTTAAGTACATTTCTCAACTCCGTGCTGCGTCTAGCTTTATTTTGTTTGGCTTTAGATTTTTTACCTGTTGCCAACTGACGTTAAGACAGTAGCTCATCTGCCTATATATGTATTGCCATAATAATTGTTTCATATTTTATTATATAGTTATTTAAACAGCGTGTAGAAAAAATGAACCATAATTAAGCACGAGTAGAGTTTACTCTAGAATAGATACAAGTGTTTAATTATGTGTTTTCCAACTAGTTCTTTACAAGATATAATGCAATTCGCATATGTATTAGCTATTTTTATGCGAAATATGTAGTAAAGAATAAGAATACCACCCAGTACTAAATTAAGATCTAAACACATACAATTAAGGGAAGTACTTGTAAAGCGAATAAAACTTTTGGTCTCAATTTTTCAAAATATCAAATTGTCTGCGGGTATTGACTTATACTTTATTCAACACTGTACGATTATAAAACAATTTCTAGAGGAAGCATTGGTTACTAAAATGTAATCATTTTTCAACAGAATTGTATAAAATTATTTATGGAATTTAAAGATTTTAAATTTTCTTTTTTAATATAAATATTATAACTTTTTTTTATTATGATTAATATACGTAAGTTTGTACGATTCCTAGAGCTAGATTGAAAAACAATAAGAGAACCTTTAGAGTGAAGTAGGGAAATAAGTTTAGAATGCTGTGTCACAAGAGTTAATATGTAAGTAAAGTTGTGTGTTTATATTAAATGAACTGATGAAACTAGTTGAAATTAATAACCCTTATATACAAACTTATATAATATATCTCCACGTTTTGTTAAACTCTCAAAATAATTGAAGTAGAGATTTAATTTTTCTGACAAAAACCAGAAAATTCGAAATAAATAAGAAAAGAAGAGAAATTCACGGTGACTCTCTTGTGGTGTATACTCTATAGGTGGCTAAAACCTATCAATAAATTCTAAACATAATAAGAAAAGGGTAGAAAATTCCCGGAGTAAATGTAAAACTTTATAATTTTCTTAATAAAATAAAAACAATGTAAAATCGTGACATAAAAAAGACAACTCTACATATAATTATCACCATGTACAAGTTCAAGAACACTTAACCACTTGTTGTCGCGAAATTCAGAGTTAATCTTGATCTAGTCATGGAAAAATAATGAACAAAGTTGTTCCACATTTCCCATATGGTTCAAGCATCGCGTCGCGCGTCGAGGTAAAAATTGGTGCAGGAAATGGGGCGTTCCATTTCACTTGGCTAGCCATTTCACCCGAGTCTCAGTGCCTCGAGTGATGGATTCATTTGTAACATATGTATATGCAGCGACTGGAAACGACTGAACGAGCCCAATTCAAATACCAGAAACGCCGCCAGTAGTTCCGGATTAATGCCATGGTTCTTGGCGCACGAACCGCTCAATTAGCTTTTTTACATTTCTCTTACATTTTGGCTGAATTTTTATTTTGCTTTTCACCTGATCGATTGTTCACGGGAATCGAAATGATATATATTGTGGGATAGAATTCTATATGATGCGATGGTATTTTTATTATGATTTACGGGAATGCATACAATTTCAATGGTTGAAGTTTCAATTTTATTGGAATTCCTCTGCGTTCATTCCTTTTCTCCATTGATCATATCAGCTTCCTCCCGGTATCATTATCAGCACTCGTGGTACTTTAATAGGTTTAATTGTGAAAATTACAGCAACGATTCGGATAATTAAAGTTATTTCCTCCCATTTATGATCCAATTTTAATTGGTTCGAAAAGAAATTTATTTTATTTGTTATTTCCAATTGGAAAATATTTTAATATGATCGTTTGGAAAATTTGGTATTTTCCGTTGTAGCATTTAATAATTACCTTACTGTCTGGTAAAATTCTAATTACATAAACTAGAAATATTTTTGAAAAAATACGGGACGAGGGTTGTCTCACAAATAATAGGCCTACCATCTTGTAAAAGTTATGTGTTATTTTTTAATATAGTGTTAACATAAATCGACGTGGATTCATAATGAAACTTGTTTAACCAATTTTATTGGTCGCCATGTAGTGAAAAGAACCGTTATAAGTAGTATCTTAAGTATCGTTGACTTCGCTATACAAATTCTTTTCCTTAATCAAGAATCTAATCACCAATTACTCCTTTTCAATTCTGCCAAATACTGNTAAAAAATCTCAGATTTGTAAGTTAAAGCTGTGTATTGTTTTTTAATTTAGTCTTTACAATAATCGATGTGCAATCATAATGAAACTTGTTTAACCAATTTTATTGGTCGCCATGTAGTGAAAAGAACCGTTATAAGTAGTATCTTAAGTATCGTTGACTTCGCTATACAAATTCTTTTCCTTAATCAAGAATCTAATCACCAATTACTCCTTTTCAATTCTGCCAAATACTGCACGTTTAAGTCAAAACTACTCATCTGATTTGACTAAAATGTTAACTATTACAGTTTGGGGTAATGTAGTAAACAAACAAATATTCATTCAGCACCATTCGGTTCGAAGGCCGAACTATTGTAAGACAGCCCTTGTACATCAAAACTGTAGACATCCCTCACTTCTTCTTCTGGCGTTATAGTTCAGTGGATCTTAGCCTCCTCCACAACTCGTTTCCATTTAGACCTGTTTGCTGCTTTTTCCTACCAGTCACTACGTTCATAGTTCTCAAGTCCTCCTACACGCACTCGAGCCATCGTCGATGAGTATCTTCTTTCGCTTGCCATTTACTACTCCCTTCAAGGGTAGTTCTGGAGCTCTGTTATCAGCCATGCGATTGACGTGTCTAAGCCATCTCAGTCTTTGAGATTTTAAAAATCTTACAATCGTATTTCTTTCATACCTAAAATTTGAACAAGCACGTAAGCTACTGTATTAAGAAAAACTGCAAAATAAGAAAAAGTTTAATTATAAATTCACCAAACGTTAGGACATTCTTTTTTATGATTAAAAAGTGTTAATTTATGCAAATGGTTGCAATTTAAAATTTTAGAAATTTATCAAATGATCTGCATAACACCATATTTGGAATATATCAATATAAAGTGATATGTTTTTATTATGCTGATTATTTGGCAATTGAATTGTATAGGTGGGTGAATAAATTATTGTTTTAGGAAATTTCTTTGATTTAAAATATTTAAAATGACAGTTTCCCCTACGACTTATGTTATTTCGCTTATTTTGTTATCAAAGTTATGTTGTGTTAATTTTGCAAAATTCCATTTATTTATTTCGGATACATTTCATATCAAAAGTAAATTTTTGAATGAATTTATGATATTTTGAAGCGAAATTCCAGGTAATGATTAATTTAACCCAAACATTCGGTTTTTCTAATTAATTTTGTTAAGAAACAAGGTACGATTCGATGTTAATCGCTCTGCGCATTAAAACAGCTATTTAGATTAGTGCAATAAAATAAGTGCTATTAATAAACAGATACGCAGAAATAAAATCGGTGGAGCGATAATTTGCAAAAGGTAATTACAAGAGCTCGGAAAGGAAAAGCAAACATGAATCGTTGTTAATCGGTTAATTAATTTTGCAATAAACTAATTTACAAGTGCAAGACAATATTAGGTTGATAGACTCTTGAGAGCCCCACAAAAAGCGCACACATACAAATCATCATCGTACCCAAATTACAGTTGTTTGTTAACATTTTCAGCACGTGGAAGTTGTTAAAAGTTCATTAAAATATTTACCCACTACATCATTACTATTATTTATATATGTTTATTATAATCCACCCGTCTCGTAATATATAATATCGTCTGCTATATATTTCCTTCACACTTCCGAAAATGAAGCGCGCGCGCGGCGGGCAAATGAAAAACCGAAAAATAGGAGAGAAGAAACAAACAAGGAAATGAATTATGGTAATGAAAAAATACGGTGTGGAATCCAATTTTAATTACGTGATTGTGTCTTCTTCTTCGGCTGTGCTTCCTCTGGTCTTTACCACCCATACTCACATAAATAAACCGCCTAATTGAAATATTCAAATGTACGATTTTACAACTCTTCATTACGGATTTCTGTTATTTCACGTTTGCTTGGATCGAATGTTGGGTTCAGCTAACCCATGCCTCTCTTTCTCATCACTCCATATCTCTCTCCACCACCTCAGCCCCCCGTCCGTCAGTCCATCGATCGTACAGATGCAACTGTACATGTTAATGGTGGTCAGTAATTACGGTATACGGAGGCAGGCATGTAATTAAATTAAAAATTCTATTTGGACGGAAGAAGTTGCCGATCCGCAAAATTTGCAAACCAAACGAAGAAATTCGTTTCTGGATACTACAAACCAAATAACCGTGAGGTCTTGCAATAATAGGAAAATGAAAACAAAAACTAGTTGCACGTCATCTTTATATAAATAACTTTACTTTCCAGATTTAAATTTCTCTGCATTTAATGATATTAAACAGCATCGTAGAACGCTAACGTTATGTAGTGTTGAGATTTCGTTCAATAAAATATTAAATGTACGAGTATCTCAGAATAATCATCTTTGCATAAAATAAATTTTTGTCTTTTAGACTTATGTGATATTATTAAAATTATAATTAATCTACATAATAAATAATTTGCTTATTAGAATAAGAAATATAATAGTCTGCGTAAAAATAGATCTCATGAAGTAGGAACTAACAATATCAAGTAGACTATCGCTCATGAGGAGGAGTGTTTAGACGTAAATCTTGTAGGATTTAAATCGGGAAAACTTTGTGAAGACATTTATACAATCCCCAGTCGGACAACCCATGAGCCAAGAATCCTAAACCTATCCTCAAACTCTCCAATTGAGACCCGTAATAGCAAAGTGACTCTTATTACACCCTACTAAGCCTCGATCTGAAATATTTCCACAAGTGGACGAATGAAGGAGACAGGCCATTGTAGGGAGGTAGATAATCGACGTCGTAAGGCCAATATTCGATCAAAAAGAAGCTGTTTAAGTGACTGTGAGCTATAGCCCCAAGTGTGACTATAATGCTAAACCCAACATAAGGCAATACACAAAAGTTTTTAATTTTGATGTTCTCTTAAGAAAAACTTATAGCTGCCAAGTAAAGATTTCTATAAACAAGAAGAGAATACACTTCATTGATAATCTGTCTATTTCGTTTGCATAATTTCTATATAAGTCATTTACGATCCATCGTCTAATGTCAAAATCAACATCCATCTGTCATATTTCATTCCACAAATTGGGTATTAGAATTGTAGTGTCCCTAAAGCTCTATTCACATCGGCTAGGCGTCCTAAGGTTTCCCAAAATCTGACTATCATCAATTTAGTTAAAAAACATTACTTCAAACGAAATTAGCTATTTAAACTGATTATTTTACAATCTCTTTGAAATAAATCAATCTTTACAATAAGAATCTTACATGACATAGATAAAGGTTTAATCATTACAGATTACGGAATAAAAATAACAATTAAAAATAATGAGCTTATATTCAATTCATAAATTGTACTTTTTTATATAAGTAACTTGTTTCTTTTTCTAAAAACTTTTCAAAGAAATGTGAACATGTAATATCGAGTCATTAAATTTAAATAACAATTACCGATTTGAATTCGAAAACATCCGTTATTTAATGTTTTCAAATCATCTCTGACCATATGTCTTTCTATTTTTCGTTTTTTTAATTAATAAATTAGTGTGTAACTGATAATAATGGCGGCTTGGATAACAATCATCAGCAATCTGAGATGCGTTCAAAAATAGCCACTTTCTTGAGGTGACACAGTAAAACAGTTATCAGTCATTTGAATATAAATGGATCTGAGTTTTACGACATCCAAATGACAAACAACATTCCAACAAATAAGAGACAGACATGGCTGAAATGTGATTTCCTAGAGAAGAGATCTCTTTTGAATTTATTCAATCAAGTCCGCATTCAGACGGACAGTTTTGAAGTCTTTAATTCGCTTTTATTATATTAATATACACCTGCCAGTTATTACCTCCTCTTTAGTACGTCACAACCGATTCATGGGGTTTGGAGCTGAAATGTAACTGTACGTGATTTAATTGAGAATTTTTAATCGTTGATTTCAATTTACCCGATAAAAAGGCAAGTTCTACGTACAGCTACAGGCTTTATTACTAATTGCCAGTCATAATAGTTTTATTCAAATTATATGACTGCAAGAAGTGATATAACCCTGAAGGTAAAACATGAATAATGAGATAGGAAATGGTATTTCAGTTTTTATTACAATAGGAGTAATAAGAAACGTTAAAAGTTAATTTTAAAAGAAATTGTAAACATTTTTTGTAATAAAATTGGTATTTAAGTAAACATACGTATAACAGAGATTCCGAAGCACTTTGCCTGAAGCAAATTCGTTAAGAATTTTTAAATACTTCGTTTATCGATCTGATTTGTATGTATACCTATTGTAAAACCTTAAACACATTTCAAATAATTTAATTTTTATATTATTATTTTGAGAGATGCCGAATGGTGGCATAAAAAGGTAAAAAAAGGCTTATATGAGGAGGAGGTGGACACCATTACGATGATACATCAGACCCGTGATCATTCATATGTATTTATATATCTATATTAGTGAGGTACATTACAGTATATCCTTTGGCATAAAAATAGGTAGAGAAAACGCTTATATGAGTTTGGATGGCACCATCACGATGATGCATCAGACCGATAATCATTCATATGGATTTATATATCTATATTAGTTACATTACAATACATTTTTATTTAAAGATAATACATGTGTAATAAAAAGTAGAAGGTTCAGGGCCAAATTTAATATAAATCAGTCAAGTCATCCTAGTAACCAACTGGCTTCATTCACAGAAATGACAATTTGTACACATTTGTAAACAACAAAATATCATATTAAAAGATTATTTGATTTTCAAATTGAAATTTTGTCCTTAAATTACGATTGAAACAGGATGCTGAAGATTTGTCCTCAATAAAATAATGAAAGTTATCAGATTTTCTAGTGAACCTTCTTTAATTTGGAACTTTTACAAAAAAAACATTATTTTAAAACATTGATTTGTGTAATGGTATTGGTTTCAAGTAATATATAATTCGAATTCTAGTGAACTTATATTACTTCTAGCCAAAAATCGGCCGTTTCTTCTTTATGGCGATGCTTTAGTGTCATCTTTTATTAACCAAATTCAATCTGAAGAAGTTTTAAATTTACTACTATCCAAGTGATGATAGCTATGAAAACGTGATGTAAAATATTTCAAACCGGTATTCATGTCTTTTGTTAATTTGTTCTTTTGATATGATATTTGATACGCCTTTTAACTTGATTGATGTTTGAATAAACAATATTAATTTATTGAGATTTATATACAATTATGAATGTTATGTTTTTGAGTATATGTAAGGGAAGAAAAAATAAATTTTGTTATGGATTTTATTTATTAGTAAGTCGGAATGTGCATTATCCAATTTTTAGATTATTAATAATAAATATTGATAAATACTGGTCTCATATCTTTTCGACCGATGTTGTGATTAGCAACACGCGTAATATAATTCAAAGAATTTATAGAGCAATAAAGTGGTTTGAAAAAAATGACTGAATAAGTTTTAATTATTTTTTAATATACCCTGTAAAATTATGGAATTTAAAACCAAAATCTAATCAAATCCAATTTACCAATAATTCTAGCAATTACATAACACTCACTTCTTCTAAAATGTGTTACTAGAATCGATTCCAAATTGTAGAACAAGGTGATTTGTTTTCATTAATGAATGAATGCTCTCAATAGCAACTTAAAAAACGAATTGCCAAAACCAACAAACATGGAATTGTGTGTAATAAGCAAAAGTAATTGGGTCGTCGATTGTTTTAAATGGATTCTTTGAGCGCCGCGCCGAAAATTCGGTCAAATCTCATGCCAAAACACGATCTCTTGACGGTGATGATTCCAGTGGAGGAAGAACGTTTTCGGGCGTGTTGTGATCCCAATCGTCTGATCACACTCGTCGTACTACTAATTCTGAAGAGGGAAAGGAACAGTTGTTAATTTCCAGTTATATTTTTAGTTATGGATCTGCGCGCAGACTGCGTTTATCGCCACAAAACAGCCCGCTCGCTCTCTAGACATGTGCTTCCTCGCGAAGAAGCATCGTGGATAGATAAGTATCAAAGACGTGGTAGAAGAAAATACAGGTTATGGTAAATAGTAGCGTTATATTTTGTCTGGATTAGAGACGACTGTTAAGGTCAAGGTCTGAACGTGTCTCTTCCTCCGTTTCTTGCCGTTTTTCATTCTGTTTCGTAAATTAGGTCAATTTTATTACATATTTATTTTTGATACAGTTGTAATTTTAGGTATTAGTATTCAAATTTAAAGCACATCTTGATTAGACATCAAATTACTACGAAAATCCACGGGAAACCAATGAGGTATATGAGATTTGAAAAATAGGGTTGTCGCTTAATTTTTTTGTCTAAAATATAATATACTAAAATGTTATATAATAATATTCATTCTTTGTTAGTTCTTTGTAATTGAATAAGCATATTAATAAGTGAATACTTTAGCCATTAAATTGATAAAACCATTACAAATTACTGTCCCTTCAGTACAAAAATACACATGCTTATCATCTCTTTCTTCATTCATTTACATTCCAGTATATTATTATATCCCTATAGCAGCACGTCATCATATGATCCACCGTTTTCCTGAAAGTCACCGCATAGTATTTTAATAATTTCTATTAATTTTCTCATTAAATGCATATATAAATATTAATTTAATTAAAACAATACTGTGACAATTTTCCTTTTCAAGAGATCAGTATCAATCTCCAAAAAAGTGGACAGGTGGACACTTTATCAAACAATACTGTTTGAATAAAATTAAATGGATGACAACCCTACAAGGCGAGACTAATAATTTGGGAAGACGAACACTTGCTGAGCTGATGATATAAGTTTGGGTGACCCAAAAAGCGAATCAAAATGGCATTATTTCAATTTTGTGAGTCGATTCCGAAGATTCCCGTTCGGTAAATTTCATCAAATGGTATCGAATTGAAATGACCAGGAATGGAATTGGTCTTGATTTGGAAATTAATTGACCCAATTTCGAGCGCTGAAGCCCATTCATCATTTGGAATTTCCTAACCGATCTCGATATTCTCTATTTTATTCAAAGTCATAAACCAATTTCTCAAAATTATGCACTCTATACAGATTTGATTCTTGTTCATCTAGCAATTTGACAATTGGCACCACTTCCGAATGCTTTCTCTCGTCTCCGGCGCTTTTTTATTGCGAAAATGAGCCGCGTCAAAATTGACTAATTTTATTCGAAGCAGAAAATTCGGAGCCGTCTCTCTGTGGAAATATAATTCAAACAAATTAGTACCAAATCATCATCTTCTAGAAATCTGGTTCACTTTTCTGAATGAAGAAAGCTCTTTATGTTCGGATTTTGGATGCTTATTGAACACCATTCAATGAAAATGCTTAAACACCTCATTCAAAACGGAAACCCCAAATTTGTACGATTTCCAAGTAATGATCGCTTTTTTCATACAAAGATCTTTCACAAATAGATACAATAATTGCAATATAATGCACCAAATAAGATACAATTATTGACACATTAGTCAGAGCTATTTGCCTCAAGAAGATTACCAGAGATTGACACAAAAAGAAATTCATTCGTTTATAATGTCATTTAGCTTTTATTAAAATGTAATCTGTGCCAAAGTCAATGATCGTTTAGCAAATTTGCTCAAAGTAATTTTCTGTAATTGAGTACAAAACGATTGATTAAATAGAAAAGTGCTAAACTATTCGATTAAGATATTTTAAAGTGAAAATTTTATCGTTTTAATTATAAAATAAAATCAACTATTTAACTGTTTTATTAAATTGTAATTTCAATAATAAATTCTATTTAAATAATTACATAAAATTGATAATGAAACCAAACAGAAAAACTTGTCTTCATCTANCTAAACCATTCGATTAAGATATTTTCAAGTGAAAAACTATCTTTTAATAA
Source organism: Clogmia albipunctata (assembly GCA_001014945.1). Classification (NCBI taxonomy): domain Eukaryota; kingdom Metazoa; phylum Arthropoda; class Insecta; order Diptera; family Psychodidae; genus Clogmia; species Clogmia albipunctata. The sequence goes on from JXOV01001327.1 coordinate 45,371, forward strand.
TAAAATAAAATAAACTATTTAGCTGTTTTATTAAATTGTAACTTCAATAATAAATTTAATTTAAATAATTACATAAAATTGAAACCAAACAGATAAACAACTTATCTGCACCTTTTACATACACATCAACATNAAAAGTGCTAAACTATTCGATTAAGATATTTTAAAGTGAAAATTTTATCGTTTTAATTATAAAATAAAATCAACTATTTAACTGTTTTATTAAATTGTAATTTCAATAATAAATTCTATTTAAATAATTACATAAAATTGATAATGAAACCAAACAGAAAAACTTGTCTTCATCTAATATACACATCACATCAACATTATCTTATTCCACTAATCTTTGTAAAATCACTTTCTACTTATAATGAAAAATTGTCTTTTGAATTTAAATAATTGATTAATAAATTGATTGCTCTGAAATTCAAATTAATAAAAATTATCAGGTATTAATCCATAAATTAACAAATACTTTAACAAACTCAAAAATGCACATTTACAGCTTATCATCATTAGAAGAAAATCTTTATTTTTATCATCAGAAACTGAAAGTATGCGGAATCATTTAATTTAAGTCATATCAAGCTCTTTTAACCTTGGAATATTTTTATTTTAAATTCGCCATTCACCATAATGAAATTTATGATGTTCTGTATTTTTTAAAACATATAACTGACATCATCGCTAATATTGAAAATCAAAAACTTATTTGTTTAAAACTAAGAACAAGAACAATTATTTAAATAACGTCCATTTCCAAGTTTAGTAAAAACGAAATAAACCAGATAATTTATGCATTTTCGTTTTATTAAATGTTACTGCAATAATTTCTTCTTTCTTTTTAAAGGACTAATGTTTTAACTTAATTTTTAACCTGTGGTGTCTGATGTAATGTTGGGTTGAGAATTCGTGCCACACTCGAAGTTATCATACAAGAAGCTTCTCTATAATCAATTATTGGTATTACGACGTCAATTACTAACCTCCCTAACATGGCTTGTCTTCCTCAATCGTCCACTTGCGAAAACACTCCGGATCGAGGTTTAACAGGGTGTCGCTCTGTTAGCACAGGCTCCAATTGGTTATTTGGATGAAAGGATTGTGGGATTGTAGATTGTCTGACCAGAAATTGTATGAATAGTGGTAAACCGTATAGAAAGATAACGTAAAGAAATAATAATATTAAAATTATATTTGTACACAAAACCAATATTATTGCAAATAAATGGATTTGAACTAAAATTGTGGAAAAACTAAAATTTTAAGAAAGTTCGTTATAAAATCTGATAACTGCCATTATTTTATTCTTGACACTTCTTCTGGATCCTATGTGCACAGTATTTTAAGGACAAAATATCAATTTTTAATTTAATTAAACGTTAAAGTGAATTCAAAAATATTCCACTAAATGGCGAGCGTGTCAATTTGGTAATTTCCAGACACAATACATTTAAAACTAGAAAGTAAGGACACGCAGAAAGAGACGCAGTAAACCGTCAGCTTTGGTATGAATTTAGCATGCTTGCGCGCCATAAGTGTCTTATCTTGACAGTGTTTTAACTGTGTTTTACCACACATTGTTTTTTATTAGAATATCTTAAATTGCTAAAGAAAATTGTGCATCGAAACAATATTTTTGACATCTATCTCACTTACACCTACGAGAAAATTAATGGGCCACCTACCACAACTTCAGTTAAACCTAAATTATAAATTATATTTTAAATATTGGTATGAATAGTGGTAAGTGCTTATATTATACGAAATAATCACTAGGAATATAACTTAACACTGTAAGTTCAAGAATATTATGTATTTTATACCAATAAGACCATGCCTATTAATTTTCTCGTAGGTGTAATTCTAGAACCCAAAATATTTTTGAGAAATAGAAGCAAGTATAGAAATATAAATTTTTAGAATTTCTGTGTTAATTTGCTTAGAAATGCATAAAACACAATTGATAAGCATTATTACATGCCAGTCTTCTGTGAAACACGACCATAGTATCAAATTTATAGACCATTTCGTATAAATGACTATTAATAAGGAAGATTAAACAGATAAATGATAAAGATAAAACCATTAACTGTTGATCTATTTCTCTGACGAGAGAGAAAGAAATTAAGAAAGCCGCCAATCGGTCATGGTGACCAATTCTGGAAGAGATCTCTACTGAATGCATTGTCTAACATGACAATTAGTTGTGCGACTGTTTTAACACGCAAGACACAAATATTTGGCATACAAAAATGTGATGGGAAAATTGCAGCGAATTTAGCGGAACTATCTGCATGTCGTTGTTGCGAGCAGCTCACAAAAAAAAATTCCGATCGTACTCTTGAACATGAACTTGAAGAAATCACGAACACGACGAGAGATCCAGATGAAAAGTGAAAGAGTTTGCTATTAATTTTCTCGTGTTCGGCTGAAACAATTTTCACTGGGGCGGAGCGCCGCCTTCGACGTCGTCTTGAGCCCAGGGCGATGTTCAATCTTTGGCAAATAATTCGTTTAATTAAAATTTACAACGACTTGTCTTGACCCAAAAATGTTGTTGATTTTAATGGAAATTTCACGGGACATAAAAAAGCGACCAAAGACGAGAGATTTTCCTTTTTTCTAAACCAAATTCGATAATTTCATTCAATCAAATCGACCGTATGGATGGATCCAAGTTTTTAATTAGAAAATTGCCAGATTTATGGCTTATTAAATGAATGTAAATAAACCGCCTTTAATGTATATTTTTGTGCCTTAATTTCTGTGTTTTTCTCGCCATGGTCAATGGGTGAAGAAGTGTGGAGAGGAAAAGAAAACCCGACTTGAAATAATTGAAATGGAAAGTGGAACTCTTTAATTTTGTGACATCTTTTCAACACTCTATTTTTCAAATTATGACTGTTTTTTATCAAATCAAAGAGATCACTTCTCATTAATTTGGCACTCTAAAGAAATGGCAACAGTATCAGTATTTTAGCAGTTTAATTGCCTCCGTTGACCGTTATTTCGTCCGTGTGTCGTTGAAAGTGAGATTTAATCGCCAATCACAAAGTCGCGAGTCGTTTTCACGTATATCCATTAATTAATTTGCAATATTCCCATAATCGCTAGACTATTTGCTGTTCGACAAATGGCAAATACCTAAGCGCAAGTTCAACATTTCCAGATAAATGAAATTATTGTACACAAACTGTGTTGCAGCAAAAACGCCAAAGACTGTTTCGCGGGCAAAAAAACAGAGAAAACTTTCACTTGATCGTGAACAAATTTCACTGTTTTATGCACTTATCAATCACACGACTCTTTGAGGTGAGTGTCAATGATCCGCGCAATTTTATTGCAAACTACTAAACGGCCAATTGAGATGTTTCAAGTTATCTCCTCTACTACTTTTGATTTATTGGATCTCTTTCGAACTTTGGAGATCGTTGGATTCATTCCATTCTGTTGATCAATATTTATTTTAGTACAATCACATTATATTTTGTATTTTTAGTATCATTTTAAGTTCTTCTTCTGTTATTTATTTATTTAATAAATTAAAAGGTTAATAAAATCAAATATTCAAATTCCATTTTATTGAAATTCTATTCAAATTAGGTTTGTTTTTATTTGTGATTTAAGATTTTTTACAAGATTTCCAATGATAAATTACCCTCTCTTTTATAATGTAATAAATTAAAAGTTGTAATATTTTAAAAACAAATGTTTGCAATTAAATGCGTTTTTATAATTGATAACAAACACAATTTATTTATTCAAAAATGTGTGAACTATAATATAAATCTTAAATAACGATCTTTTGTAAAATTAGGTTCTACTGTTTTTAAAGTAAGAAGAAAGTAAAAACGTTATTTATTTTAGGTTTTATATTTTGTTTGAGTTATTTAAAAGAAAACAAAAAAATTAAAATGTATTTTATTGAATTCTCATTTAAAAGTACGATTTCTGTGTTATTTTTGTTATTTTTCCCAACAAAATAAGCCTTTAAGTAGATCCTCCATCATAATCTCGTTCTCGACATGTCCTCTTAAAAATTATTTTCTGAATATATGCCTCCTGTCTCTTATTACACCCCAAACTTTGGATGTTATTTTGGTGTTATTTGGTCATTAAATGATCCCAAGTGAATGCCACAGTCCTAACTTTTTATCCATACATATTTTGATTATGATATTTTATTTATATTAAAACTATTAAATGACTGCATAAAAAATGCTTAGTATTGAATGTTTCATAATCTATTTAATAACTGTTATAAGTATGGTACTTTAAATTTTTAGTTAAAATGTATGTACCTCAATAAAAAATATTATGTTTGTTGGGAAATTTATTAAATTGTAATGAAATAACTATCTGATAAAAACTGTTGTAATTTCGTAAATATGCAGTGTTTACAACTAAATGAAGAATTTAAAACTTAATAAACTTTAATAAAATATCACTAACATTTAGTAGATAACGTTGTCTTTATCTTGTTAAAAAATTTCCATAGTCACATAAAATAAGGTGATTTAAAAATTGGCTATATAATAAAAACATGTCTTTATAATCACTAATAGGTTAAACTTTAGGAACACTTAATTTAACACTTTTAGCCATTTATGGCGTATCATTTAGTCAAAGTAAATGTCAACTATATATAAATTATGTTATTATAAAACAACCGGAAATCTGAAAAATAAACGATTAAATGAGTATCATTAAGTCATCTTTATCATCAACAAACAATTTAACTGCTAATTTTAAAACCGATATAAAAATTATTGTTTTGGATTATTTATTAATTTACAGTTCTAATAGTTATTTATAGGTCGCTAAGATCAGGAGGATTTTTAAAGCCAGGGGTGTAGCGTGTGTTTTAAAGAAGGTCCGTTTATTAAATAATGCTTATCCACGATTTCATATATTTTTTAAAAAATTAACATCAAATTCTTAAAAAATCGTTGCTCTTGTTTCGCTTCCTTGATAATTTTACGGGAAGATTAAGAAAACTATCTCTTGTTTTCTCTTACTTGCAAATAGGATATATCCCTTACATTTCAGATTAAATAGTTATTATCACTTATAAAATCATAGCCGATGTGTTAATGCATCCTGCTGTCTCTTCGGAGGCTATGAGCTCGAACACTGGGTAGGATTGACTGGGTCCTTTTTCAACTGGTCCATGTGCTATTAATTGACTAATTATACACCGAAATTAATAGTGATGAAAAGTCTAAGCCCGTTGGTTGAGATTAAGACTCCTCATATTCCTTAGAGGAAATGATAGGGAAAATTTAATATTTTATAAAATCATGAAAGAGATATCATGTATGTGCATTTCAACAAAAACGTTCTATTTAAATTGAAACAATCCGTTATAGTGTTAAACCGTGAACCAAGAAACGGATTTCCGCAAAAAATTTATGAATTTCTTTTACGAAGGTCACATCTAATATTAAAGAAAAAGCTCTAGGACTTTAAAGAATTCTTAAATACCCATATGCTATGAAACAACTATGTTAGAAGAAATTTGAGTGCCCTAATATAAATTATATGCAGCAAAAATTCAAAATTATATAAAATTATATCTGATTAATGGTTTGAGATAAAGCTCTTCCTATATTGATTTATTGAAATTTATATAAAAAATTGTTTTCTAATAATCATTTGTATCAAATAAATCATTGATTTGTTCCTTTTCTTCTTGTTTCTTCAACTACTCGTATATTGTGATAAATACGTCATACTATATCTATATTGGCATTTAAAATTAATGTCTCCTTTTTTTCAAATATTTTTTTCTAACCAAATTCCACAAAAACTACTTAAATTTATTCAAAGCCAATGACAATAGTATAGTATTACAGTTGTTAATTTGAATGGCTTTTATAATTCGGTCATGACATGTAACTTTTGTTTAGATCTGCAAATCATACAAACTCGAACAATGGGAAATGGTCAAGGACAGATATCATCAAAGAATCATCTACATAAAACAAGTTTGTGTTTTTCTGCACTGGTTATAAAATGTTCAAAGAAAAAGCGAAAGTGATTTAGCAAAAACTGGATGCGGAGCTTTTAAAAAGCTCGATTTATTTCTTGTCTTTTAGTTCTGATGATCTGGATTTGTGGTCTTTGCCATTAAAAATCCAGTTTATCATCCATTTAATCTTGTCAAGTGATTCGCAACAGTTGTTTTCGCAATAATCTCTCAATAAAGCAATTTGCTGTCTTAATTATTATTATCATCTAATTATATTGAGAGTAAAAGCGGATCATATAATTATGAAGCATAAATCACGCATGATCTGAGATTTGTATTTGGACTGATTTGCATTTTGTTTGCGAATTCAAGACTCTATTTAAACTATATATGTTTGGAATGAGGGAGGCAGAGCCAGACAATGAGTGAAAAAGAAACCCTATATAACAATTATTATGAGCGTGGGAGATTCGGGGCTATTTGTTCAGACTATCAAAACAACAGACGAGAGATTAGCTTTACATGGCCCTCCTCTTCTCCGCGTCTGCTGCTGATGGCAGTGGCCTGAAGCAGATAAAGGCAATAGAAAGTAATCGTGTGTAATTGTGATTCGAAACATGGGAATAATTACCTGTCCAGCTCTTGATTTACTACCATAAAGACAACGTACTGCAAGCCGACAATTAAATTCTTTAGAATTACTAAACTGAAAGAAAGTTCTTTCTAATCTATATTTTCTAACTGTCAAACTTGAAAGAGAGCTTATTGAATGTTTACCACCATTAATCACCGCTTTAACCCAATTTCTCCATTTTTGCAAACGTCGAAAGTTTTTTTCAGTCGATATTAATGCATCGAAGAATAACGGTCATTCGATCTTTGACTTGTATTTGTTTATATTAGTAATACAATGTCTTACTAATATACTAGTTTAAATTGAGAAACTATTGATTTTACAACTTTAAAGAGCTGGCTTCGTAGACTTACATTTTGTTTTATTATTCGTAGTGATTCAATTAAACTAAATAGAGTATATTAAAAAAAAATTAACAATGTTTTTATATCTTATTGCACTGGTAGAATTAATTAACTGTATGCCGTACATTAATTAATAATCAATTAAGTCCAATGCCTTTATCGATTTTCGATTTTCGATTTATAATATCTCAGATGGCATCAATTTGCCAGTTGCAGTTCTTTTGAACAAATGAAGGTATTAATCACTCTTTGGAGCTTAAACAAGACCCGTGATTTACTTCTTCATAAAGTTTTATGCAAGTTTAATAAAGCTTTTTAACAATTTTAATTGTTATAATTGATAACGTTTTATTATAGATATATTTGGTAATTTATCCCTCTATTTTTATGTTTTGTAATCCAGAATATTTTTATAGTAGGGATAGATTGTGCCCAATAGCACCTGTACTTCAACCTGTTAGATCTATTGTGCATATGCACGTAACATAATCCAGAATAATTTAATTTAATTTGACAAATTATCAAAATTGTTTTACTGTTTTTATTTATTTATTCATATTGAGTATATAATATTTTTTATGCATTTTTGTTGCTTAATATTAATATTATGACATTCAAATTTGCTCTGTCAAAGTCGTTATTATAGCACAAGTGCTTTTTCTTTATTATTAAAGTGTGACCTCAGTGAAAGAATCCCATCAATTTTATATGTACGCCACTTTCGTTGGGCGAGGTTCCACTGTGAATTGTTAGTGCAAAATAAAATAAACCATCGGAGAACTTATGAACTGCACTTTCTTGTGGTTTATCATAGAGGGCGCACCATGTATTTTTACAGAAATTCGAAGAATTTTTAAGATTTTGACGTTAATTTATTTATATGCATAAAATTTGGTATAAAACGCGGTCGATAAGNTTCGTTGGGCGAGGTTCCACTGTGAATTGTTAGTGCAAAATAAAATAAACCATCGGAGAACTTATGAACTGCACTTTCTTGTGGTTTATCATAGAGGGCGCACCATGTATTTTTACAGAAATTCGAAGAATTTTTAAGATTTTTATGTTAATTTATTTAAAAATGCATACAATTTTGTATAAAACACGGTCGATGATAAGCGTTATTAAACACTCGGGCCTTCTTTAAGGCACTCGCTCCGCTCGTGGCTTAAAACAACCCTTGTGTTTTATAATGACTTATCTTATCGACCTTGTTGTATTAATACCAAAAAATAATACATTAAAATAAAAGACAAACATTAATTAAGACAACCTTGCCTATAAGACAGTGTGGTTCAATGAAAATACAGGAATTAAGTTAGAAAGGAAAAAGTATATAAGTAAATAAAGTACGAAAGTAATAATTGACAGAAAAAAACAATATATATTCGTAAAATTAAACTAGGAAACAGCATATCTGGATATGAGAATAGTGTTAATATCAGATTTCATGATTTAATCTTTCCATTTCAAAATAGAGATCTTAGATCTGAGCCCATACGGTTAATTATTGACAATAAAGGTCTTCTTTTTTGCGATCAGTCCGGAAAACAGACACCTTCAGAAATATACGGTGATCAAAAGTCCCAACTTTGTGCTTTAGGTTTTTAATCCTCTTCAGAAGGAGCTTGAAGCAGCGAAAAATAAATGTCTCTCTTCAAGTGAGCAATCCTCATTTTACTAATAGAAGCCAAGAGGGACTCCGCGCTGGCAATTGAAAATCAATTTTATTACCAAAAGAGTTTTTTTTTATAAAAGCAACTACTATAAATTTTGTTAATTCCTTTTTAATTAATAATATTTCTCAAATGTTAAAATTTATAGATTATTGACAAGACATATTTTCTATGTTTCTGATAATAAACTAGTCCCTGAATGAAGTAACGAGTTTTCAGAACAATGTCATTAAATCATTTATGAGGTCATACCCAAGTAAATACCCTATAATTTAAAAATATATAATCAATTTAATCTAATAATGATTTAATAAGATCTTGTTTCATGTTCATTTAAGGCCAAGATTAATAGCCCTTGAAGGCTTTCCGGAAGATTTTCAACGTTGACAAGTTATTATAAATATTCGCTAAATCAGTTATTTTTGTACAAATCAACTCATTTTTTGCCAAGTTTCAAACCATGAACTTAGTGATAATATTATTAAATTTTTAAAGAGCTTTTCTAAATTTGTTTTTGATATATGCAAAAACATTTAATTTTTGATGAGCTTTTCTAATTTTCTTGTTTTATGCACAAAAAAAATAACACAGAAACTATTTTTGGAAAATTAGGTTATACTATTTTATAGTCTCATAAATTTAAAATAGAAAATAAAATCGACTTTTATTTGACGATACACGATTTATATTAATAAATCATAAGCTGTATAAAATCCTATTGATTTTAATACTTTATTGACAATACTGTTAAATGATTGATAAGAAAAATGCTTTCCAAATACATACTTAACAATCTATAAAATAACTAGTAAACTGTTATAAATAATTAAAAAATTTAATGTAAATCAAAGGTATTTAATGAAAAACAACACGAGAGAAGAAGAAAGATGTGTTATTAAAATTATTATGGAAATATAAAAACTAAAAACAAACAAAATTGAAATGCAATAACAACCAGATGAAAACAGTTGTTTGAGATAATATGAAAATTACTGCTAATTAGTAAATTAATGGCTATATAAACAATAATGTATGCCCCTTGATTTGCATAATAAAGGAAATTGAAATCGACATTCCCTTATGCTAATTTAAATATGAATCACTGCAGTGAACAATTTAATGTACAATTACCAACTTTCAGCGGATAAAATTAACCTTGTAAACTGTTTTAATTGTCGTACAATGACATTAGTGATTTCCGAAAAACACAAAGTTTATGGTTCACCAAATGTAAATGAACACTGCTGGTTTATGGACGCTTAAGAAAAGCAAAGAGCTTCCAAAATTAACTATGGAAGGAGGAGAAATTGCAAATCAAAATGATTTTCGATTTCATCCATTTATATTTTAAACCCCAACCAAATGAAACCATAAAAAAAGTTAAATTCGAGGGGGAAAGGAAAACAGAAAATTAAACTGATGATGATCTGAAAAATCGAAATTTGACCATTTCTTCTCCACTTCATCATAACTCTATTTTTTTTATTATTTTTTGCTGCTTCTTTGTGAAGCTGAGAGGAGCGAAGAGAGAGACTTTCGCATTCACAAATGCAATTAAATTCCAAATCGGACCAAATTTAGGGGGCCTAAGCGGGTAAAACTTTGGGTGGCTAATTAAAATACGCGATTCCGTCCAAGAGGAAGGTTGTGGCCCATTTGTATCCGGTGCATTTGTCCACCACACCACACACAGAACAGAGAACACCAGTGGAAAGGCAGTGACACGGTACACTGCACTTGGTGCGCGACGTGACGTCACACTTGTCATTCCAAATTAGTGAGTGTGTGTTTGTGTGTGGGAAAGAAATTACATTGTGATTTGCCAATCGATAATGGCCGGAAAAATTGATCAAACGGTGGTGCTCTCGGTTGCAAAATGGACAACAAATGGAATTGAAGGAACTTTAAATAAAACGCGCCATTGTAATTGACTAAACTTTTTCCCTTTTTAATTTTACTTTTTTTTGTTGTGAAAAACAGAGTCAAATTAAAAGCATTTATTCTCTGGACAACCAGGTGCACCTGTCGTTGTGTGTGAGATAGAGAGAGAGGATCGATTTTGGAATTGTCGGCGTGTAAAATTGTTTATTTTGTGTCGCCAGTAAAGTACAATATACAAATGGTTTTATTCGGCTCAACGACACTGTGACCATCAAGAGAGGGCTAGTTTTGACGATCACGATCAGTGTTACGCGATATTTTGATCGAGTTATTCTATGTCCATCCCAATTTAGATCGTTTTAATATAGAAAAATAATTAAACTTATATAAAAATGAGTGTTAAAACTATCAAAAGAAGATGGAACTTTGGAGTTGGATAAAAGTGTCGATTGAAGTCTGTTTTAGTGAATGCCACAGGACCATGTTCGATTCTGATTACTCGGCAGAGGAGAACAAGAGTGTTAGCTATTTTTATGACACTGAAACGACGAAAGAGTTTCCCGAGAAAGAAGTTATCCAATTGGCTAGTGTTCGAAATAAGGCCATTCTGTTCAATGACAAATCCAATTACAATAATCGCCAAAGAAAATTGGCCAATTTCATCGACAGTGAAAGTGGTGGTGATCAGAAAACCGGGGACTGGATCTTGTGCTATACCCAGTCCATGAACTGTGTGGAATATCCGTGGCATTCGTATAAAAAGTTCAATTTCGAATTGGTTCCGTGGAGAAAACAGAAGCGCCCTGAAGATATCATCAATACCACCGCTTGGGAGCCGTGTCCAGAGCAGAAAATCGAAAAGCAGACCCTTAATAAGCTGAAGAAAATCGAATCAAATCGAAATTATAGACAGTTGAAAAGGAACGCGAAAAACTATCAGAAAGAGATTAAAAGGCAAATCCATCTCCGGATTCTCTTATCAATAGAATTACGTCATCAGAAGATGCAAGTTCGCAAAGAAAAGCGAAAAGAGAAGCCTCCAGCTTCCTTCAAGCCACACACCAAATCAAATCCTCCCCTAATTTATAACTGCCCCGAATCGAAAATGACTAAGGAGACTGATCTCGAGTGTTTTGTGGGTTACTTTAATAGTAAATCAAAGTGCAAAAAAGTGTTGGGAAGTGAAAAGAAATTGGAGGTCGGCGAGAAGAATGAGTGTTTGCCAAAAAACGAGATGAAAACGATGATTTATCGCAGAGAATCGCGCGAAAACAATCCGATTTGTAACAATTGTTTGACGAGGTAAAAAACCGAGCTCACTGAATAGAGATCGAGATACGATCAAATTAATATCGTTTTAATTTAATTGTAAATCAAAGCCAATTAATTGCACTGCACAGAATTCTTCTTCTAATAGCGCGCGCAAATAGTGAAATTTAAGCCAATTATTGTTCGCTGATTGAATTGTTCATTCACAACTTTACAACTTAATCCATTCTGATTTGAAGTGCGTTTCTTTTATATGATCAAGAAATTAGACCTAATCACGATTAATCAATGATAGTAAAATCTTGTTCTTAATTATGAATATTCTTCATTACTCATATAATATGTATTTTCCACAGGAAATTGAATCACTAAAAACAAAAACATTAAAATAGTTTTCCAATTTAAATCTATCTTCCGTAAAATTGAATCATTATTGAATTGTTGTGAAAGATATTATGGCAATTCAATCCATTTATTACGTCAAATACGTGATTTGTCTCTTACCGAACATTTTGAATTAAAATTCAAGCCATTAAAAAGCATTTTAAACTGAAATGCAAAACATATAATAAAAGTTAACCAATGAATTTAACGTTTTATTAAATAAAATCGTTAAAACAAGATTTTGTTTAAGCATTTTGGCTAAATAAAATTGATAATGACAAAATGATTTTTAAAGAAATTTTTATCAATTTTTAGAAACGTGTACTTTAATAATTAATTTGAGCCCTTGGTGATAAAATATCTTAGGAATATAAAAAGTCAGTACTGTGCTGAAGTAATTACTATAAATAAGCTTGTTTTAAAATTTTCCGAACTTTTAAGGTATAACCCATATCTGATTTATCTTTTAAATGAATGTAGGATTACACAAATACAACAAAATACAATTTTTGCACTTTCGTGTTGAAAGGTTAGCTTTTCGACATCGATTTTAGTTTCATAATACTTCTCTTTATTGCACTAGTAAAACTTTTGAATTTTCTATTGTACGAACAATTTATCTCAAGGTCAAAACTGTAGTGCCATTTTTTTAATCCAGGCCGTTGTAACGATCATATAGAGACCGATAACCGATTAAATAGATACCATTATAAAGTCAAATACTTTTCAACTAGATTTTTGTCTCTTGCAAATAAACATTATGTTCTGCTGTGTGTATTATCCTTGTAGTACAAAAACTAATCCATATTAAGCACGAAATATGATTACAAAACACTCGTCTTTATCATCGCCTTATATTAGTAGAGAAAAGTGAATAATTATTAATAGAATGCTATAATAATTTTAATTAAATTAAAAACTCGTTTTTGATTTTTGTAACATATTTATTTGATTAAAAAACACGGTCATAAGTGTTATGCCATAGACGTCCGTTCTTTCAAACACTCGATGATTTTAAAGCTTTCAATATATCCTACATGATTGATCTTGTTGTGTAATAAATTAGATAAGTTATTTTACTTTAAAATTTGTTCAAAATTGTATTTCTAATACAAGTATAAATATTTTTTAATCAAGTTATTCATAAAATTATTGCCTTTTAAAACTAAGAATGATATTTGTTCGGTAGTTTAAAACCAATACAATTATTTGATTCAAAATTGAAATTAATGTTTTAATCAATATTTTATTTTCAGATCAAACCTTAGCAAATTTCTCTTTGAAAAATAATATTTTACGTGTATATATAAATCTCACAAAAAGTTTTTGTGAAAATAACATATTTTGCAGAAAAACATTTTGTCTTATTTATTGACATTTTTATCTTATTTAACTTTTTCGAATATTAAAATATAAACATAAGGCCATATCAAAACATTAAATTTGTTTTTTAAAAATTGGTCAAAAAATTACTATTGTAGAAATGTAAATGTTTTGAAAAATCAATTCTCCACTAAAACATTTCGAGATGCTATTGCAATTAACGGACACTGCATCAGCTAACAAACGAAAAGTCTACATGCAGGCGTTTTGTTTACCAGTCGTCTCCATCATAGTTTGTTATAAACTTTAAACGAAGTTTATTTTATTCAGCTTCATTTAAAATAAAACTCATTAACTAAACAATATTTACTAACACTAGAATTAATTAAACAATAGAATTAAGAGAACATGCAAACAGAATTGCAATAACTGATTAAAAGTTAATTATATGAATTAACATGAATCAGAAAGCCATACACAAGCTTTGGAATTTGATTATAATTATTAATAATAAAAATTAACCTCTAACTGCTAATTCCCCCGAAAAAAACCTCAAAATTATTCTATGTAGTTATTCTCAACTGTTATACTCGTAGACTGACACTGACTGCCTATTTAACTCTAATCTGATTAACATTTCTCAACTGTTAATACATTCTTCGCTGTCGTTTTATTTATCCCCCTGTTTTTTTCTCTTTTTGTCTTTTCCAGAACCACGGTGGGTTGCATTGGCCCCCCAGCGGTTGAGTCCGGATCCCATTTCCATCTGGACTCAACGCCCCAAAACACCCTCTCCCAACCCCACAGCAACAGCACCAATATGCCATCCCTAGAGCGTCCCGCCGGAGGAGCCCTGGCCCTGCACTATGCGGCCGCCCGGGGCTGCATCGACTGTGTCCGCCTCCTGGTCGAAGCCTCACCAGAAATCAGGTAAAGGGGCAATGGATAGCTTCATGTGGAAAGATAAGATAGATAGGAATGTTACAGAAGCTTAAATTCCGAATATTATTTAAACGAAACACAATCAAACTATTATAATATACATAAACATATATTACAGAATGGATAACCAGGACTAAAAGATGGATTTAGGAAGATCTAATAAATATATTTTATTAACTAGTAGTTATGTTCTGAAGATTTTAATTAAATTATAAATCTTACATCTACAAGAATTTAGAAAAAAAGGAAATATTTTTTTTAAACCAACGCTAACTTTGTAATAATCTGTGGTAGTAATGGTAATGAAACGTCATTGGCTGCAGTGTCATTAATTGTTTTGATTAGTACTTTCGTCACAAAAGACTTTTAAAGTGACTAAATACGTACAATAACTACCTAAGACCAAAGTCGCTCAACCCTGTATAAGTCGACCAGATTTTACGTGACGTCATCAGCCGGGAAAAAAATTACATGAATCCATCTGGTTGGTGTTTGTTTATTGGTAAAATTCTCTCTTGTACCGAATTTAACACTACTTTCTTAAAATTTCAATAATTTTTTACCGAATTGGGTGAGAGAACTATTGCGATTTTTTGGCATTTCGGCACAAAATAAGTAATATTCAACTTATTAGACCTCAAAAATTATTGTCTGAAGTAGTTATCACACATATTTAATCACTTTTGTTACAATATTATCGCTAATTTTCTTGCATACAAAATCAAAACAATGAATGATAGTTGGCTGATGATGTCTCACTACTAATACCACAACAGATCCGTACAACCTTATTGTTAATTAGCGTTGCCTAAGACAATAAAATTATATTGAAAAAATAAAAAAATAGTGTTAAATTCGGTACAATATAGAATCTAGATAATGATATATAGAAACATACCTCTGTCCAGTCTTAGGACTGGACATTGTCAATTGAGATTCAAGTCAGATTGGTGGCTAATGCTTCTAAAAAAAAGAATGACAGCGCAACTAATGACTTCACACATTCAACATTTTAAAATCCTGTAAGGAACATGGAGAGTCTTAATCTCAACCAACAGGCTTAGATTTTTCATGACTATTTATTTTTGGGTGTATTATTAGTCAATTAATAGCACCTAGACCAGTTGAAAAAGGACCCAGTCAATCCTACCCGCCCAGGGATCGAACCCTTGACTCCGAAGAGGCAGCCGGATGCGTTACCACATCGGCTACGAGACAGATAGTCTATTTTAGATACTTTATGGAAATATTTTCTGTTTTTAAAAATTATTGAATAGTCGGTAGGACTACGATATTTTAGGAGAACAGTACAGGAAATATTTAAATACTGGAATGCAAATGAATGAAGAACGAGAAGATGAACAGGTTTTTAGGAAGCAAAAGGACTAATAATTCAAAGATATTCGGAAATAAGACTCCTTGAAACTCAGTCAAGTAATACTGGACTACTGAGAGTAAAAAACTGTCTGAAGGGGTTAAGTAAAAAAAAGTACGCATAATTTTATGATGTCAACTCAACAAATGAGGAATTTGGAGGTTATTAGCGGACACGCATTGGATAATCATTTTTAATGACAAGGCTATTATATAGCAAAATTTATGATAAAAAAATGCTTTCTATTGCTAAATTATTATAATTTAATATTTAAAGTATTAATGAATATGATAATTAGCTTTCATGATATTCATAAATTGATAAAAAAATTANAATTAAATAAATACTTAAAGAAACAGTTTTGTATGTATGTTTAGATTTTTATGCATTTAATAAAATTGATATTAAGGAACTAATGATTCTTTTGTTAAATACGTTTATGTAGCACGAAATTTTAAATTGAATTTAATTGAATTGAATTTTATGTTTCGGGTGGCGAAATCGTCACAAAATGTTTGAAATTAAAAGTTAAAATTATATTTTAATACTTATTAATATTTTTTTATATTTATAAAGGAATAAAATAAGTAGTTTTGACATCTGAATTAAATCATCATCCGCCGCTCACAGCTCAATGTGAACTAACGCGTCCTCTGCTATTTGCCTCCAGGCTCCCTCTTCTTCTTCTTCTGCCTTCTGGCCTGACATTGAAGACTATTTTAACCGTTGAATCGTCAGGCATTCGAATAATATATCCCATCCATTTTATACGTTCAGCTTTGATCAAACGTCTGATGTTCCGCCTTTCGGTGAGCTCTTACAGCTCATGATCTATCTACTTCGGTAATCATTCTCCTCCTGATCGTTGAAGGTGATCAAACCTTCTATGATGATCCTACTAACCATCCAATGAAAGTGACCACTTAGTACTTTGAAACATCCTCGGCTTTTCAGTTGATATAATTTATTCTTACTCCCAATCAGTTCGACGTCTTCTTTCTCACTGATCTTATTTTTATGAAACAATATTTGTTGTTGCTTATAATTAGTATTAGGGTGGTCCATACACCACAATATATTTATTCTTAAATAAATCAATTTTGCATATACGGAAGCAAAGAAGATCCGCTACATTCCTGCTTTATAGTACACGTATTCTTTATACTTATAACCTTCAATTTTCCTAACAAAATTTATTCTTCTTTTGAACAAAAAAGCCCGAAATTTATGCAATAAAAATGAAATATAAAATCTATCTCAAAGAATAACATAGAATAAAACCCAGGCAATTTAATACGAATCAATTTAAAATAGAAGTTCTGAAACGAATGGAAGATTTTGATATGACTAAAAGCTCGAGCAATAAATTCCAGAAATAAATCCATAGAAGAATCTCCTTGCAAAATGTCAGACTGAAACATTTTTGCAATAAAAGTCATGATATCAATATTGTTTTGATTAAGAGAGTTTCGTTTGTAATATTTCTGTATATCTTTGAAAACTAAAGCAATTTCATCTGGATATTGCGCTTTATTTATCAAATTCAAACTGCATCCATTTGAAACAATACAAAAACCAGCTAAACTGGCCAAAGTCCTGTTGGTTTTTCCGATCCAGTTGTTGCCGGCGAACATGAACAAGAGAGACCACCTTCGCTCCGACTTGAACGGACTTCTAACGGGCTTAGTTCACACTCTTGTATTTGTAATTGAGGCAACAACCACAATTAGTAAGATCCAGGTATCGAATTAAAATTTTATGCATTGATTGGCGCCGCGCTTCTTCTCGAATGAACAGAGGAGGAGGGCAGCAAATCCATAGATAAAACAATTAAACACTGTGGATATGGTAATTACTTGAAGCAATTGTTGAAGAATAAAAAAAGAGAAAAAACGAAAGAGAGGAAGAAGCATAAGTGTTATGAAAGACCATAGTCAAATGTTCTTATGATTATTGATGTTTGAGATAATTATCGGAAAGAGATCTTTAGCATAAAGTGGGGCTCTCTCTCATCTCTTTGTCTACAACAGCCACTCTATTCCGAGAACCTGTTGATCCAAAATTGGGTCAAACAGTTATTGTATCCCACTTTTTTCTCTGCGCTCCTCTTTCTCAATAGACAGACACCGAGACGTGATCGGACAAAGAAGTCTTCGAAGGTCGTCCGATCTATTGATTCTTCTTGTCACCACTAAAAACCAGCGGTAATGAATCCAATTTCATTTCCCTTTCTTTCCGCTTCAAGGTAAATTCAATTAATGTTTTATGACACCTCTAAATTTGTTTTTCGAAAAATTGAATTCGACGACTGACACTTTTTGCTAAAGACCACCAATCTGAGCACTCGAGCCAGTATTCAGTTTTGCAAGACGAGATTAATAAACGCTGATTAAATTTATAATTCAGGGGTGACAAACAGTTTTATTCCAACTATTTTATTGTCAAGTATTTAATCCTATTGCAGTTTATTATGCTAATAACGTCGTAAAATAAGACAGGCTTTATTACCACTGATTTAAATTTTAATATATACAATAATAAAGGAAACTAATCAAATTAAATGTTTTATGACCAATTATTTCAAAAGCATTTAGCAAATTTTATAGCTCATTTAATTTATTGTTTTAGAAATTTATTAATCTTTTATTTTATGCAACTTACACATAAGATGGCTTGTGTAGGTAATTATCTATTTTCTAAAGGATAAAAAAAACGTTTTAATTTTTTATTTCTTAAATTTCACTTTTAAATCTATTGAAAATATTTTCGTATTTTTTATTAAATTGTTTATTGATGAGTGATAAAATCCTTTAACAAAATATATTCACTCTGTTTTGTGTATACCAAAAATATTCCAGACACTGCGTTCTTAATTTCGATGTAAAAAAAATACCAAATTCCTTTAAAATATTCAAATCTATACTGCTATATACACTTTTATCCTGTCCCATCATAATGCCCCTGAAGAAAAAACTATGTAATTATTTTATCGATAGCAACTAATTAGTTACGGCCAGCAATTGCGATAGGGAGGGAGAGCTAGGGCGATATACGAGGAGAGGCGTATGACTGTCCCCCATACACCCGGTGATACGTTATCGTGCATCGTTACAATGATCTTATTCATATACTTTTATTTGAATAAGGGCTATAATCGCCGAGCGGTTTCTGAGCCCGACCTACCATATACCATACTGCCCTAGTGAGCAGTGAGGAATAATGAATCTATTTATACTTTTTTATGGCAATTTTAAAGTTCCTAATGACCACATATAAAATCAGTATCTTTAAATTACCCTCGTCAGTGCAGATACTAACCTAACCTAGATCGGCAAAAAATTCTCTTGGTAGGTTTAGGGAAAACTAGGGTGGTTTTCGAGAAGGGGCTGGCCATTACATCCCCGATAATATGATATCGTATAATCATATCAATTATCGTATTCATACATTTTGTCCCGACTATCATGCCTAGAATACAACATAAATCGATCATTAATCCCACAATTAAAATGGAGGTTATTTCCCTTAAATTCTATAACTATGTAGTAACCGGTGAAGAGGGTTGAACTGCAAACATATGCATGATATACATTTCTAAGAGGCCCTTCTTTATAATGAAAATAAACTATAATTCCATTCCAGAGTAATATTTCTGCAAATATTGTTCTTATTGCTTTCCACACTTTCTGATCGGATCATTTTAAGCCTAAGAAAAACATTGCATTTCTTAGAATCTATTTCCATTTCAATGTTCAATAAAGCGTAATGGAGGAACGATGAAGAGAAAAACAAGTAAATATTCTACAAAACGATCGCGAGCTACTGCGAATAATGGTAGTTCGTTGATCTCCCCTGGCTCGTCTTGTGTCTTATTAACAATAGAGTAGTGGCGCATCGGAGAAAGAGAGGAAGAGAAGAGTGGTGTTGAATGGTTGGAGAGTCGCCTCTTATGGGTTTTTATTAATGAATCAGTTTTTGAAACGGCAATATCCATTTTATTAGTTTCTCGCGTTTCAAATCGTAAACACCGTTGTACCTGACTGTTGCTTGCTCACAATATACAACAGAGCATCGCACGTCAATAGCGAGCGATCACAGTGATCCACATCTGATCTCGGACACGATCAGCATATCGGTGATTGATGATCGCGCGAGTGGTGATCGATTTTGTTGTTAGTGAAATGTGACCGATATTGTGTTTATTGTAATGCATAATTGGAAGTGATCGTCAGATTTAGATCGCCTGTTTAATAAATAATCTATAGTGAGCAATGGAATCAGTGTCAAATAATTATCAACTTTCGATCAAGTACATGTGAACTCCATCAATCAAGCCGGCTTTACTTATTTTCTTCCGATCCCCCCATTCAAACAATGGGGCTGCTGCAGAGTGCAGACAAACTTCTTAAGAACACATTATAATGATGTTATTAAATTGGTTTAACTACTTACTGTCAGCGTATTTGTTTGGGAAATAATTGGCCAAAGTTCTCACGGTGCATTGGTGGAAAATTCAAAATTGATCGTTTTCCTTTTCACAAATATGTTGGCAGAAATTCGATGCAATTTACTACCTAATTGCACTTTATTTTGTATAGTTATTATCGGTGAAAGCAGTTCATTGTTACACTCCTAGACAGATCTTCTTCTATGGAGGAGGAAAATAAGAAGCCAGTTCTAGACGTTAGAACAATTAAGTATTGAAGATCAGTTTCGCTTATGCAAATTTCAAATGAAGATCAGTCTCTTCTCCGCTCTCAACTTGATTGATGGTAGTTTATGAGTTGTTTCGAAAATGTCAAAGTGATTTCAGAAGTGATCTTTAGTGTGCAAAAACGAGTGAATCCAATTTACCAATGGAAGACAGATAATGAAAAAGGTGTTGAATAAATAGTCTAGTGATGGCCAATGTGACATCGAGGATTAAGAACAGCAACATCACAATGAGGAATGTCTTTTTCGGCACCAAGGGAGATGACCATTTCGTCAAGAAATCCTCATTATCCCCACCCAATTCGCCGACTGCCAAATACAAACACAGCATCGTTAGGTACATGAAACAGTATTAAACTGGGGGCCGCCTCCCCTAAGAAATTCGACTATGAGCTTTGTGAATCTGAAAATAGATATGAAAATTGAAAGTTTTTAATTGCTCCAAAAATTGAGCGATTTTATTAAATTCCGTAACGGTCGATAAACTGGACAGAATGCCAATGAATTATCTGATCATTGCCCAGGGTGGTGGTGGTGATTGATGGCTTTTCTTTGCCATTTATTCAATGTGGAAAGTGTCTTTAATGACGATAAACCAGTGATTGCGCGCACCACCGTGTTATGGAGATTTGGCTCCCTTAATTAGAGGAACTATTCAAAACAAAACCAATCACCCACCACCAACAACAAAAGCCTTTGAATAATACTCTTTACACGGAAAATGATCGTGCTTTTTTGCATTGATTGATAATTGCTTCTGCATTCAACCACCTTTCAATAGCCGGAATATTAATAGACAAAAAATGGCAATTTAATAGCGGTTAATGCAATTTTCAATAATGCTCGTGCTAATATAGACCAATTTGTGATATCACGATCGATTGCCTGGTTGCATCAATTCACCCGAAATTGTACATTCTCTTATATAACCATTAGCGATCATCATCACCTCTTTGAAATTCCGTATTAAATAGTGGTCATTGGGCAACGGAGCTAATCTCTTTTTACTGCAAAGTTTTAATCAAGTCATTGCGAGAGGATCACATTGAAGATCTTGCGAATTTGTAATGAAACAGTTGCAAACAAAAAGTGGAAATCGAATCATTGATTGTCAATATCTTAGCACATTAAAATTCATAACTCTAAATGCCACCGAAAAATCAAGTTTTACCACAATCGACCTTTAAAAGTTTGAATCTCAATTTAATAATAAACCATCCGAAGATCGTTCTCCTTGCATTAATGACACTGAATTAAACTGGTTTAAATTACAATAGACGGAGATGGACAATGTTACAAAAGAGTTGATTAAAGATTATTCACGCCAAGTGACATGGAATGTCTCATTAAATCAACTAGTTGTAGCATTCATGCAAAATGCATTAGAGTGACATCAATTTCTGATTTAGAAATTTTTAATTGCTCGCTTAATAGAAGCAATATCTCCAACCCAGATCTCTTTCACTGGAGATCATTTCATAATCAGTCAATAAAATAGCAATAAATGTGCTCTAATGTAACGTCTTTAAGACCAATTAATCAATGATCTTCTGTATAATTAGAGAAACCGCCCCTAAAAAGTTCTAAAATTGATCGTTCTTCTCGAAACAACCGTTTTTTCGCGTTCTTCACTAACAACAATAAATACATTAACCACAATTACAATCGATCAGACTTATTCTTTGGTCATAATTAAGCTGGTTAATCAAAGTGCGGATCCATGGTCTACGAACAGACAACAATAATCCGATAGTCCGACTACTATCACGGAAAAGTGTATGTACTTTCACTGGTGTTGCGGTAATTAGTGCGACCACAAAGCAACTCCGACGCAAAATTAAAGCCCAAAACCATCCACCGATAAACCAATTAGTAATTGATTCGAGGCACAATTAAATCAAAATTAATCACAATGTGTCAACACTTGAGACTTGAAATGTGTAAGCGAAAAACTTTCATTCAAAGTGTGTCCGCCAAGGAAACGAAAGAGTTAAATGCGCACACACCGACGAACCCGAATTTTACTTTTAAATATAATTTTCGCAATTTAAATATCTAGAGAAATTGCTACTTTTGCCAATTAAATCACAAACTTCCTCTCTATTATGATTTGGACAGTTTTATTTTATAAGTACGTGATTTAAGAAATTATGATACATTATGCAATTTTTTATTAAATTCGGTAGTTATTCGGTTTGTTTTGGGAATTGATCAATTAGATGTTACAGTGGTTGGCTCATCTTAATGGCAAGCCATTAATAAGATGACTTAATAACACATGCCAATGGAAATCGGTGACAAATAGACATTCATTCATAGCAAAAGATAAACACACAAAAGCGTTTTAAGATTATAAAAAATAGGTCATTGTGCCGTTCTTTATACTAATAATTTGCATTCTTTTTCCATTTTTGTACTACTCCTAAGAAGAATATCTATATTTTATATGGAATTTCTGGTACGAGTATGTTGATTTTATTGGATCTTCGAGTGAATTTAAAAAGGCATTCAATTTGCAAATAGCGCAAACGACAACAATGAAACAGGTTTCGATCTGAGCTGGAATAGATCGATCCCGTTCGATCGTTCACTTAATTTTGCAAGAAAACAAACATGTAATTAGTAACTGTTTTATTCTCAGTACATTGCGCTTTTCTTCTCCTCCATCTTTAGCTCCAGTCCACCGATCGATCGATCAATGGACAAAGATAAATACGTTTATAACTGTTGTAAAAGTGGCGAAAATAGCGATCGACCGAAATGTGATCGACTAATTGAAATCGATTCTAACAAATCTATTGCGAAATTCCACCGATGAAAGTATGCGGAAATTTTTTACCACCACCACCACCAATAAAAAAGAGATACACAAAAACCAAAATAATCGCATTCGCAATAGCGATTCTCCCTAAAAATCTTTGATAATATATTTTCTCTCAATGTGGGTTTTTTCGACTACAGCGCTGCCTTTTTTTCGTCTATTCTCTAGTATGGTGTATTAATTCAGTTTCTTTTCATGCTCACACTTTATAATACCCATTTCTTTGATTAGCCCCTATTCTTTCGCTCTATTAATTTCTAAAACCGTCCATTTTTCTGTCTACGCTCGTTCTTGGCGGAAAATTTTACAGTGCCAGTCTCTATTAGCTATTCTGGATGACAAAGAGTGAAAACTCACCCACTCTGCTTCAGTATCAGATTCTTTAAGGTACACTAATTAGCAATAATTAATCTGATTACGGTAAGATTGCCCTCAGATCACGATTAGAATTTATTAGAATTTATTAAATATCTCCTGGAGCGGAAAGAAAGTTGCTCATCTGTCCAGTTGAGCAACGGAAAAATAAGTATATTCTCGAAATGCCTCAATACGAGTATAAGAATAAATAATGGACTGGAAGGAAAATTATGGATGCAACTTTAAACTGTTTAATAACAGCAAATTCATTTATTTAAATATTTGAGATAAGAAAAAGTAGCCAGTCAGAATCGTTACAGAAATCAAATATTCATGATTTATTCCATGCTAATTAGAGGCGATATAAATAACGAAATATACTATATTACTGTAATATATAACGAGTTATTTTGGGAACCATTTAAGTAATTTTTTCAAGGAACAAGAAAAGTGATTGTAATGATTTGAAGTGATGTTGATCATGTCCAGTTAATGAAATTCTTTCCAAATTAAACCCTCAAAGCTTGTTTACGCATGTTTCTTATTACAGCATTCCGACAAATACTACACTTTATATATTAGCCATAAATAAACGGATGTTTTGAATAAATGATGAAAACAAGAATGTTTGCAAAAAATTAGGTTGCATCAAATAAATATGTTGTAATTTGTGCTGCAAAGGTGTAAAACAATCTGTTTCTATTGAGGGAGCGAGAGTGAAAAAACAAACAGCGGGCGAGTTGTCAATGTTTGCGAATTTAAAAAATAAACAATTTGCAAGACATTTTTTTAAATCAATACAACAGGTTAAAAAAATTATGCCATATTTTCTTTATTATTAAAAGTGTCCCTTCTGTGTAAGAAATTCATTTAAAATTTTGACATTGAAACAAATTTGTTTGTAGATTATGACTTTCTCTTTGATAGTGAGAAAGAAGTCATAAATTTTAACTAGGGATCATTACGAAACTCATATCAAGCAAAAAAGATAAATAGATTAATAATAATTAATCCACCATCATTTAAACAGTCTTTAACTTAATTATGTTCACCACAAAGCCACTGCATAAAACCACCTTTTATCTTAAGTCGATTGTAATTCTAATTTTATTACTTTTTGTCTTCCAGTGCAAATACACAAATGGACAATGACGTGACACCAGTGTATTTAGCGGCTCAAGAGGGACACTTGGAGGTGTTGAAGTTTCTGGTGCTGGAGGCCGGGGGCTCGCTGTATGTCCGGGCACGCGATGGAATGGCTCCGATCCACGCCGCCTCGCAGATGGGCTGTTTGGACTGCCTCAAATGGATGGTGAGCTGGGGATTTTGTGTTGGCTAGTGTTGGTGTGCCTAGCGGTAGTGATGTGCCGATCATCAAAGCGATCCGAGCGAATTTCTTCTTTCTCGCGATAGTCAAGATCGTGACCGTGCCGCGTTCCGACCACTTAATAAGAAGCAATAACGGCTTCGAAACGTTCGTTACAATCGTTTCTAAAAGGAGGAATAAAAATGTGATCCACATTTTGACCCATATTTCTTGCTCTCGGTGACGTGTCATTACATCTCCAGTGACTATCAATCAATCGATCAGTCGACCTGTCAATCGATTCCAAATAAATCGCGATTTTTCTGAGCAAAATAAAAAGCATAGAATCATGGTGAAAGATGTTTTGATGGGCATGAGCAATGCATAGTATAACATCCAATGTCCGTTATAAGCAGTTTAATGAGTGGTGTTCTGAGTGTGTTTGTGTAACCAAGTGGTGGCTCTCTCTCCATAACTCGGCTCAATAAGAAATTCGCATTGGTCTACGGTTTCTCAATTCAGTTAATTCAATGCCCTTGAATTTTTTTTCAAACAAGAAATTTATGCATTTTTGTTGTGTTTTGCTTTTTTATTAGAGTATTTTTATCTGTAAATAGAAACAGAAGAACGAGGGTGATGCAAGTTCAATTAATTCTTTGTTTTATCTTATTTCATAATACAGTTTTTCAAAATATGATTCCTTTAACTTATATTAAAAAAAGTTTTCAAAAATGCATAAAATGAAACATTAAATATAAATCAAAACAATATCGGCCCTAATACTTAAATGATGAACTTTCAAACTTGTTATATAACTAATAATTTTGCTCACATCGTACTAATTCCTTTTCTTTCTTTAAGGTTGAGGATCAGGGAGTAGACCCGAATTTGCGTGACGGAGACGGAGCGACGCCCCTGCATTTCGCTGCATCACGTGGCCATCTGACGGCTGTCCGATGGTTGCTCAGCCACGGGGCTCGTCTCTCGCTGGACAAGTACGGCAAGAGTCCGATCAATGACGCGGCCGAGAACCAGCAGGTCGAGTGCTTGAACGTTCTGGTGCAGCACGGCACCACGCCCGACCAGACCCACCAGTCCGCCAATCCGAATTACAACCAGCCCGGGCTTGACTATCGCACCAAGTCCAGCCAGAAGAAATACAACGGCAACAGTGGTAGCAGCAACAACAACAGCATGAATTACTACAACACGAAACAGCAAAACCTGATCAATAATCTACCCAATCAGCACATACAGCACCAACAGGGCTCAAAGTCGTCCTCCTCGGGCCAGAACAACCCGACCAAAGTGCCCAAGTCGCCCACGTCCACCTCCAACAGCTGTTCTTCGGACACGGAGCCCTTCTATCTGCATCCGCCCAGCTCCAAACTGGGCAATGGAAGCAATGGCAACAGCGGTGGTGGAAGTGGCCAAAAGGAGTCCAGCCTCATGTACAACCATCACTATAACGGCAGACAGTCCTCCGCATCGCCCCTCGCCGACCAGATCTACGGTTCCGTGCCCAACGACGGCCTCTACGTCAATCCGATGCGCAACGGCTCCCTCACGCCCCCCAGTCCAGGCGGCAGTATCTCTGGTGAATCATTCTACCTACATGATCCACAAGAAGTGATCTACAACCGCGTCAAGGACCTATTCGACTCTGACTCATCCAGCACCAACAACAATTCACCCAACAACAATGGCAAGGATGGACCCGGAATGAACAAAAACTCAAATGCATTAACAGGTAATAATTATTTTCAACTTCTTTATCTTTGAAAATTCAAAATGACAATTGTAAATATAGCTCAGAAATTTACTAGAATTACTGAAATTCCAGGTTATTTCTATCTGAAAACGAAAGCTGGTTTAGCACTAAGGACACTAAGGACAATGTACGAATAAATTTGCTTAATTTTACCATATGCTCGTTCCATATTATAATTATGCTGATATTTGTGATTAAGTTCATAGTCCAAAGGTTTCATTTAATGTCAAAACGATGTATGGACAATTTGTAGAGAATTAAATATTTTTTAAAATACCACGGTTTGACAAGGATACATAAAGCCATTCGTTAGTTATGGCTCGTACTAACCCTCAAATCCTCTTTGTCAAAAAATATTATCCGAATTTGTGACTTTATAAACTATTCTATTATGTGAATATTAGTATCTATAAATGCACAAAAAGGACAGTTTTCGATATACATCGCCACTTTATCTGAGTTAAAAAAATTTTTATATTATTTTCTCATTTTTCGAAATTAGAATTTTTAGACTTTCAATTTGAGCTACTGACAGCCTGCTATGACATTGCGACTCAATTTTTGATATATGTCGAATTGTCTAACCATCCTCATTAATACATTATTCAATAAATATCACATAATGAAAATAAGGGAGTGCGTTTATGATGCTGATCAAAGAAATTGTGTACGTTTCTTCATAATTTCGCGAAACATATTAAATTATTTGCAAATCACTTTTAATATCCAATTTTAAATTTTTAAGAGTAGTCGTAATATTGAGTGTAAATTTAAAGTTTCAGCGACATATGGTTTCAAAGATATCAAGGAATCGTGGATACGTTAACTCGCACTGTATATAAACCCAAAATTCCATATTATTCGTATTTTTATTTTTTTCTTGTGCAAATAATAATAAATTATGGCCAAATACTCAGATAATAACCTAATTCTTTCCTGTTTCAGTCCAAGTGGAGGTCCATTCCAGCAGTGGCGCTGGCAGTGGTTCTGACGAGAGTTTGTCCGTCAGCTCCTCATCGACATCCTCGTCATCAGAAAATGTTCCCGCAATTCCTTCAATGAATCGACAGAACGGAGCAATCAGTCGCCAAAGTTCGAGCCACAGCACCAACAACAACACAAAGAAACTGAACAACAGCACGGTCAATCATCACCATCATCACCAGAACATCAGCAGCAGCAACAATAACAGCTCAAAGAACGATGACCACGACTACGAGGACATTTATTTGGTGCGAGAGGAGGCCAGGAGCAACATGATCATCAACACCACCAACAACAAGGCAGGTCGCAGCCGTTCCAGGGACAGTGGTTCACACAGCAGGTCGGCATCGGCCAGCTCGAACCACAGCAACGATATTCTAATCCAATACGGAAACGTAAGTTTTACATTTAGTTAATTATAAATAATATCAGCAAATATTTGCAAAATGTATTCTAGCTTTTTTGAGCATGTAATCATTCATAATGAAACATTCTATTTTGCATAATACAAAATTTTTATGAATGAACTGGGGAGAAAATATTACTATAAACAAGAAAAAACACTCACTTAATAATTTGTTCTATTCTATTTGCCGTTTCATAAGTAAATTGTTTTAGATATAAGATGAAGTTTAAAAGATCTTTGCTCCATAAGAGAAATCTATCAAAATCTCAAACTAATAGTTTATTATTTGGATGATATGTTTATGTATTTTAAAAATTTATTTTATGTTTCAATATTTAAATTTGAAAAGTTTCCATTAGTTTGGGAGAAAGTTATGCATTGAAAATTTGCGTTATAGATATTTTTATTGATTTTCCACTTTTATTTTCATTTGATAATATTTAGAAGAAAAAAAACGTTTCTTAGTATTAAAATTACTTTCCTCAAATGAATATTCGTGTGGTCAGAAAATAATTTCTTCTTACTAACAGCGTAGGTGTTGGAACGAAAATAAAAATTAGAAAATATATAATTAAATTAATTATTATGAAAGGTTTGAAATATAAGTTATTTAATAAAAAAAAACATAACATACCATAACGTTTTTATTGCCAATTATGATCAAATATTGTTATATTCCATTTTATAATTTCATTACGAGCTTTGAATATTAAATTCATAATAGTCAATTTCAATTTTAGACGGTTATTTATTTATAATCATAAAGTACTGATGTCACATAAAAGATTATTTTAAGAGCGTAATGACATGATTATAGTTATTTAAACAAAATATGGGAAAAACGAATAATAATTAAATAAGAGTAAAAACGAATAATATGAGTTTTCTAAAAGATACGAGTGTTTTTATGTGTTTTTCCATTTAGTTTTTTAAATTTTTTTATATAATTCGTATATTTATTAGCTAATTTTTGCGAAATATGAAGTAAAGAATAAGCATACAACCCAGTACTAAATAAAAGTCTAAACACAATCAAAGAAAGTTTCTGCCAAGCAAAAGAACTTAATTTTTTCAATATGTGATAGGAATAATATACATTACAATGCATCACTAATATACGTGATAGCACTGATCTTTTAAACCACAATTAGACACCTCAAACAACATTTAAGAAAAATTTAACATTTGATTGGGACAAATTCTATTTGATTAATAAATCTTGTCAAAATATATATCCCATCCGAGCTGTAGCTACAAAAATTATGATTTTTAGTAATGGAATATTAGTCAAAGTACTAATTTTGTGTATTAACACGATTGAGGGTGTTGAATAATGCATAATTGAAAATGATTGAATTATGGAGCACTTTCTAGAGGACGCATTGGCTACTTAAATGTTAAGATTTGTCAATAGAATTGTAAAAACAATTTTACGTGCAGATTTTTTTTATCAAATTCATCGTTTTTTATGTAATGATGGACTCGTATAGAAAACCCTTACGAAATATTTTAATTTTAAACCAAAACATAAATTGAAATATAATCAATAAAACTAATTCAACTAATTTGATTATATGTTTTGTACTTTTTTTATATTCCAACAATTTAAATATTTGCAGGGAAAGCGAATGAGCACAAAACAGGAGATGCTGATGAGAGGAAAATACGACATTCCAAGGAAGTCCAATGACTTTGCCTCGAATAGTTCTTTCGCCTACAACAAGAAGATGGGCTCGAATAAGGACCTTAAAAATGGAAACGACACGTACGAGAGTGTTTGTGCGCCGGAAGACACAGAGGAGAGGACAAAACATGCCCAGAGGAATGGCAACAGCAGTGCAAATAACAATAATCGGTTGCTGAAGAGAGTCGTCTCTGCGCCAGTCGGAATTGAGACCGCTAAAGGTAAGTTTGCGAATTAACAACCATTGAAATTACCGATTATGCCTTTATTAACAATACTTTCATCCGCTCTTAAATATTAATATTTAAATTGGCATTCCATTGCCAATATCACTGTCCAAAAAAGCCACAGACAAAAATAAAAGCTTAGCTCGAATGCAATCTGGTATTCGCAATGCTCCGACAAATGTCTTGTTAATTGGGACTGCTGTTTCTTTGATCACACTCACAAAAGAAGAAATCCAATTTTCACTTTCCAAAATCCCACCACTATCACCACACAACAGAGCAACAAAAGGTGAGTATCTGTGGCAAAAATTGTGGCAAAGAAATTGATGGAAAACGGTACATTTTATCACCAAAACAAGATAGATAATAAATTAAAGTTAATGTTGAAACTATAAAAAATTATAATAATCATCGTTTATAGAACAGCACTGCTGATGAGCTATCAGACTCTATGCTCATGGCATGGCATGGGCAAAGAAGCATTAAAGAGCAAATCAACATGAGAAGTGAAATCTTGGTCTGGTTTCATTGGTGATCTTTTAGCCACTCTTTAGTCTTTGTTGTGATCCGTGGAAACTAACATCGATCATTTGTTAATCGCACTCTTGAGATCACTTTACCTACCAATTTACTAATGCTGTGCAATCGTGTAATCACTTGAAATAGTCATGGGACCGCCGCCCCCGCCATTGCCTCCGCCCCTCAAGGCGCCCAGCCACCACAACTTCCAGCCATTCTCCTACCAGCCACCACAGAACCAGTACCATCAGATCTACGGCGGCGTCCAAAATGGCAACATCGAAACACCCCCGGATTCCGATTCTGGACTGGAGGTCGTCGAGGAGCCCACTCTCAGACCCTCAGAACTCGTCCGTGGAAATCATAACCGCAGCATGTCTATCATTTCAGGTGAGTTTGGATTTTTTTTATAACATTATGTTTTTCAAAGTGGAGTTAAAAAGTGAAATATCTTTGGTATTATACATTTAAGATAAATGAGATGTGCAAAATGTTATTGATTATCTAAGTATCTGATATCTAAATATATCAAAGATATTAAATCATGTGTGTATATAAACCAATTGGAAAGTGATTACCAAAGTGATGACTTGTTTTAATAATACTGCGTTATTTAAGGATCATTTGCCAATATTTGGCAACGACAGTAGTTTTATAAGAAGTAAAGCAACACATATAAATTAACAGAAAACAGTGTTTCTTTTTTAATTCATAAGATCAATTATAGACATTCAGAGATCTATTCAATATTTGAATCAACAGCACAGACCCTGTAAAGAATCAATTATTCTTATTATCTTTGAAGTTCATGTGTAGGCTTTCGGTAAAGAAAATTTACCGATTTTCTCGATCACATCGATCTGAAAACATAATGGTTGCTGAAAAGAGTTTAATCAATAGAGTCAATAGTTGTGTGTGATCGTGTAAATTATACCCGCGCGGGCAGTTGCAGTTGGTTTATTTACAACTAGGAAAAGGACTAATTAAATACAATTTGTAGAGAGTGCATTAGCGAGATGTAAAATTGAAAGACGCAAAATCATCACATTCTTTGTCAATCGCTGTTGGAAGAAAACGAAGTATAGAATACAGTCAGAACGTTGGTGCCGTAAATACTGTCATTAGAGATAGTTCGTGACAGTAGATAAGGACCTGAGAGTATAATAAGCGAATAAACAAATTTGATAAATCAATTTTTTTTCAAATATTCTCTTTTGAAATAAAAAAACAGCGGTTTGCTGTGAGACACACGATGACCAAATCTTTTTTTCTTTGTTTTTATCGAAAACTGATAACCCACTTATGTAATCAGAATATAATATTTCATTTTTAACTAATTAACACTATTCACATTCTATTTTTGAATATAAAATTCTATTGAATTCATTCTTCCTAGATTAGGGTCACTGATAAAGCATATTTTACAGAAAAAGAATTCAGATGATGACTGAATAAAGAATTTTTAAAGCAGAACAGTCATTTACATTCACCTCTTACTGGGTGATCTTATGCAAAAATCCGGTCTACTTGAACAATATTTGCATACTCATACAATACAAAATCTGAATCCGGGATCGTCGTTTTGCAAACTGAAACATTAGCTTAGAAATTTATCAGCTAATCTCTTAATCTTACTTTAGCTGGTTTTAGTTTTTTTTAATCTGCATTCGGCTCTGATTACTTTTGTAATGCTTGAAAAACCACAAGCCTTTACTGAGTTGAAAAGAAGAGATGGAGAAAAAATGTAACTTCCGAATATATTTGCATTCATCAAAACATTTCAGTTGTTGAAAATAGTTTCCATCACTCGGTAATTGGCGATTAATCATGGTTATATTTTTTCACAAGTCTTGAGATTATTTGCATTTCTTAAATTGATTTTCAATTTGCATGTCCAAATCTATTTTCCTACTGTGTTTCAGCATTTTGATGGATGCACATTATTAATTAACACGAACATAATCACTCGTTTTTACAGACTACCCAAGTAGCAGCAGCTAATTCAAGTATTTGCATAATTTATTGCAACATTTAACACAGTATGGAGGATCATTAACTAATTTTAGGAATGTTAAATAATATCTAATTATATTTCATTATCAAAACTTAAATATATGAGCTTCTAATTGATTTTCTTCCTTATCAAGTCTTACAGTTGTGATTTCCATTTAATCTTAATTTAATAATTAAATTTGACATTCATCAGCGGAATTTATCGTTCGTAAAGCATATAAAAATCAATGGTCGACTCACCCCAAATAATATATTAACTATGACGACCTGTCAAGTTTTGATCTCTATCTAATTAAGTATTTGATTTATGTTTGTTTAAATGGAATTTACATTAAATTAATGCTTCTGAAATATTATCTGTTACAGAGGAAAATAATCTTTAGAAGCATTAATATTTTACATTTTTTTAAATGTCATTAATTTTAAAATCATTTTCTAATATGATTGAATTTACTCACAATGGATTGAATTTTTTATAATATTAATATAAAATAAAGTAAGATACTTTAACTTTAACAAAACTTATAATTACTACTTTTAGGGATAAGAATTAAACCCAAACGCTTTCATTCGAATTAGGTCCTACGACGTCAATTATTCAACCTCCCCTGATTTTGCCTGTCTCAATCTTTGATCATATTGTGGACACACAGTATATGCATGTGTTTTAAATTGAATTAATTGTGCTAAACCGCGTAGACGGGTGGGTCTTGTCAATTTTATTCAAATTAGTAGGGCCTCATATAAAAGTTATTACTTCGTTACATACTTCTATATAAATGTGTTTGTGACTGTTTCTTCTAAATCAACTCGTTCGCCATCTGGTGGTAATTTTTAAAACTAATAATTGACATTTTGCAAATTGAGATTTAAAGTTAATTGAATTTTGTCTTTAAAATACAATTCGAAACAAGATCCGAAAGATGTGTCCCCAATAAAACAATGGCAGTTATTAGATTTTCTAGTGAATCTTTTTAAAATTTGAGTTATAACAAAAAATTATTTTCAATGATTAATGATCAGTGAAGTAGATTGGGCTTGTTAAAACAAGGGCATCCTTTTTCCATGTTTACGCTTAATAAGAAAATAGGTCTTACAAAGGAAACGCTTCTTAATATATGTATTGATTTTTTCAACTTAATTGGCAAAATAATTATAAATTGAATAAATTAATATAAACATAAGCAAAATGCAAATAATTGATTTAAAAATATGGCAATTATGATTTTTTACTTTCAAAAGATTAAGCAATTTAAAATACAACAAATTAAGTATTTCCCAATGTATAATCATATTCTGTGCACTTATTGACGTCATGGAAATGAATAATAAATTCGGTAATTATACTTTTATCTAAATTATTCAGTCGTGAGCGCTTTATTTTATGGTGACATAAACGATTGTCATAATGGCCAATTCGAATCCGATTAATTTCTCATTTTCCACCTTTCAACGGAAAGAAATTTTGCGCATTATTTGGCTAAAACCCAATATCACTTTCAGTGGATGGGGTTTAAATTGGCGCAACGACACTCTACCGTTAATTTCGATATTTTATTCCGTACCCTTTACTTCCGATCAGTCTCATTGCTTTTCCCAGTAAATGGCGGAACTCGTTAAGATCTCAAGAGCTGGAGCGAATACCGTTCTTTAGTCTTACTTAAATAAAACACTAAATTGTTAATTAACTCACGATTGCATCTCTCTCTATCTTTATCTGTCTGTTGAAGACTTTTCAACATTGAATAGGCCTCGTGTTTACACTTTAAATATTGATATTCTCTTTAATCCGCTTTAATCTCTTCATGTAATTTTTATTTGATTCCGAAATAATAAAAACACTTATCCGTGATGTTGCAGCCAACAAGAAGGCGAAACTGCTGATCAATGGAGGTGGTACGTCGTACGACGATAACAACACGTTCAACCAGTCATATTCGCAGCTTGGCGGCGCAGAGAGGCCCGTCTCCAGACCCGGTGGCCCGAATTTAGTCAACAAGCAGCTCGTGCTCCCCTTCGTGCCACCCAGCTTCCCCAATGGATCCTCGGACGGGTCCAACCATCTCATCAAACCATCCGAATATCTCAAGTCCATCAGCGATAAACGGTCCAGCATCTCTTCATCAAGGTGAGTTTTTGTTTGTTTTATCAATTGTACATTCATTCATTTGATGAATGTTTTAATGAAACTAACTGATATGAAGTTTATTTTATAATAACATCTTCAGAGATTAAGAATTAAATGATGCTTTGTATTTTTTGTCAATAATTTTATTATCAAATTTTAAAATTAAAAATTCATTTAGACTCTAAAACGCTACTCGTATAATACTAAGTATTTTCTTAATTTTTAAAGTTAGTAGTTTATTATTTATAAATTATTAATTAATTAATTTGTGTCTGTATAGGCTTATAAAGTTTGAAATACATAGATTCATTAATTTTATTCATTTTTTGTTTAAAACTATTCTTCTATACATTAATTTTAATCCACTAATAAGGTCTGAATTATATTTTAATTACGGGTTTCAAAGTAAAATATTGGTAGAATATATTATATTTATTATGGAATAAGTATATAAATATTTTGAAACATTATGTTTGTTATTAAAGCTCTCATAGTTAATATAGACTTTAATACTATATTCGAAAAATGTAATGAACTTTCCTTTTTGTTTTCAATTAATTTCATATTTAATTATTCAGATAATTATTACTAATAACATTTATATTGGTTTAATGAACTATTTCTTTACAACTTATATTTTATTAGGGATTAAAATTTAAATGTGTATAATTACCCAGTCATTTGTTGATCTTTAGTTTTTTTAGAAAGTTTATGATTTGACAATAATTTATTAGAAAATATTACAATTACAATATTACAACAAATATAATGAATATTGGTTTAATTATATAAATTATATACATTTTTTATTGCAAATAATCATATACTTGCTTCTGAATGATTGTCAATGACATATTAAAATTTGGAAAGGTAGCAAGTTCTTCGGAATTAATTAAAAAGTTTTCAATCATCATTTCAAAAGATTATTCTGATAATAGATAAAATCTATAAATTCTCCAAATTTCTTTCATTCCAACTAGTTTCTGTTTTTTATATCTTGACACTAAAAATGGTCACATTAACAATAAACTCCATGTTGAAAATAAAATACAGCCCGCTATTTAACACCAAAAATAGTTCCATCTCTGGATGCTTCCACTTCCCCATAAACCCATTGAATGTTTCTTTAGTACATTAGTGATTTTGTTAAAGTGTTAGTTGCTGTTGTGCTTTATGATTGTGGTATCCGAATTTGAAATGCAGATTTCTCACCACTTCTTAATTCTGTTGCTATCTGCGCGCGCTGAAATGGATTCAGTCAGTTTTCTTCTCTGCATCAGTTGGGGAGCGCAGAAGAGGCGAAGAAAGGCGCTAGAGACGAAATCCATATACTATACAACACAATAAAGCTCAATTTGGGTTACGGTTTAACACAAGTATAACACACGAAAAAACGAACAACAGAAGAAGCAATTTCTTCTTCACCAGCAGCAGCAGCATCTACATAAATAATATAATAAAAAAAGCATTATAAAGTGGTGTGTTGTTCTCAATAAAATATCTGTGCTTTTTC
This sequence comes from Clogmia albipunctata, assembly GCA_001014945.1. Lineage (NCBI taxonomy): Eukaryota > Metazoa > Arthropoda > Insecta > Diptera > Psychodidae > Clogmia > Clogmia albipunctata. The sequence continues at coordinate 81,615 of JXOV01001327.1, forward strand.
GCCTCAAAATTTCTACTCGTTTCCATTTCGATTAAGCCACCTCTGAGCGCGATCTCCATGGCTCTCAAGTCCCGCAAAAATAAACGCCCGTGAACCGAGTGCCGAGTGATTGTGATTAAAGGAAATTGCACGGAAAATTGCAAACAAATTGTGGTGAAAAGCATTCCACTGATGAGTGTCAAATTGAGTGATCTTTTCTGAATTAAAGAAAAGAGATAGAGAAAAACAGATAAATTGAAATCAAAGTGATCGTTTTGTGATGATCTCCGTGTCCCATTAAATGACTGGACCAATTCTGCGGTGTGGAGTGCCAATTACACCGTCTACCAGATATTCCGGACTCGATGCCATGGATTCTAACTAGGTATTCGTGCAGTGATGCAATTATGGTTCGGAATCGTTGGAATACTCTCTTCTTTTGAGTACCGTAATCCAAATGCAATCAAATAGTGGCCATGTTATCCGAGCTGCTGCGCGATCGAATTCTTTTATTGACATGATCTCGTGAAGAACTCTCAATTAAGGTTTTTCAGCAGAAAAAGAGGCAAAAACCAAATGGAATGCCAACAATTAAATGTTACAATAACTGAGCCGTGTAATGGCTTTAACATGTTTCTGTTCTGTCAAAATTTCTGTAAACCATCTGGGCGATAATTGGCAAGTTTTCACACTCAAAGAAACCGGCGATCATCAAAGGTTTATCTGATTAACGATCAATTATATTTCTATACCGATCTTGTTCATGTTCAATCCGCAAAATGATATCAATTAATTATTATATTTTGATTAATTGCATGCAAAATCATTGGACTAGAAACACAGACGGCAGACGTAATTCAATACCTTGGTATTACATTATCTATTTCAATTGTAAATGGTGATAAGCGAAGAAAATTATCGGATTTTCTATTATATAATGTTTAATTGATTTAATTACTTACAGATTTACTTGAGATGAAATTGCAACAAATAAAATTGTTGATTGGAGAAATTATAAATTATTTTAAAATAGTGATTAAAGTCGAAGATTACTTTTAATCCCAAAATTCTCACATTATTTAAAGTTATTCCTAATATAAACTAATTAAATTTGTGAAGATAAGTTCTTTTAAAAATATCATTCCAATCACAATTAAACCAATAGTAAAGCGATGCCTTATAAATTTTAATCATTATATACTACTTTTTTATTTATTAATACTATTAATTGAAAAAGTGAAATTCAATCAATTGCTAATTTGGTTGTCAAATTAATGCAATAATATATGATTTATTAGTTATTTTTTGTTATTTAACCAAAATATATCATATTTTTCTATTAGACCTTATAATCTTGGTTAATCCTGTTAGGAATTTGAAAACTATAAAAGTGAATGTGACCTTAATTTAATTTGTTTGTTTTAGTTGGTGATTGCAAATACACATTCACTTTGATTTTTTCATATAAAATAATATTTTAAATAAGTTTTATTGTCCACCTAATGGAATAGGAAAGTTTTCAAGTTATTAAACTACTGTTGTTATTAGTCAATTGAATTTGAACGATTAGTTTCAGCCCACTTAAAATTTGGAGTGACACGTTTTAATCGAGTAGTTAATAATATAATTAATAATATAGCTAAAATTATTTAAATCATTTTCAACATAAAAATTTGTAAGACTTTTTATTTAAATACATTTATTTCCAGATCCCTAATTCTTTAAAAGTATTGCCAATAAATTCTCGTATAATGTACAGATAATAGAGATATAATCCCTTCATAGCTTTTTCTTAACATAAAGATGAACCATATAATTTATATTTTATCTGTGTTCCTAGCAAGATAACAAATAGAGCTAGAAAGTTCCAAAGAGGAAGTGCATCTAAAGATTCACTTTTGTGAGAAACTTTTCCAATTTATTACCTCTAATTAGAGTACAAATCGAGAACGATTTAATTCAATTATAAGATGTTAATCGGCTTAAGCTTAAGCTCTGTTCAATTTGGACCATAAAAAACCGATCACGACAATAAATTTGGATTCTTTATTGAAGTAATACCGTCAATGTTACAGTTGGGGGCTCTCCTCTCAACAATATCGAATCGATTCCTGTCTGAATCTGTTTTCGCCAATTAGTTCTAGTTTGCTGAATCCCAGTCGCCATTAATCGGATCGCATGACTGCGGACCGTGTGTCTTGTCCAAGGGAGTGAAAGATTAATCCAGATATTTCAACAATTCGCCGTGTCTTTCTCTCTGTCTGCGCTGTCTATCTGTGCGCGCGCAAAACAATTCCATTATCAGAGAGACCTCTCCTCCTCCAAGCGATTGTTCTTATGAAGAGTCTCATCTCATGCGAATTACATTAAATTGATTATCAATTCAATTATAATGGGCAAAATTGAATTCACCATTCAACAATTTTCTCCTCATCAACGCCCCAACACCAAGACGTTTATTTTCGGAATTAGCGTATTACTTTTTCCATCAACCTCCTCCTCCTCTTCTTCTTCAGCATCATCGTCTTTTACTGATTATAAAATGGGCTTTGTTATGGTGTTGAAGATGAATTTAAAGCTGGCCATGAATGAATCCAAATGAGTCAGTGTGAATATTGCCGAGGAAAGGCAGACAATCGGAGCATGAAACAACAGAACACAATTACCTTTCCTTCTTCAATTCGATGCTTGCTACCTCTTGAGACTTCTTCTTCTGAGTATCTTCTTCTTCTTACTGCCACATAATGTGTCTGTTTCTGCACATCGTCACTGCTAATTTCTAAAACACCCCGAAACACAATCGCCACTTATCCACATTATAAATTGCAAATATTTTATACATTTTTATGTTAGACAGTTTTCACGCTTTCAACACCATTCTGTTTTAGACAATGATTTATTAGCCGGATTCTACAAAATATTATTCGCCATTAATGACCAAATGGTGTTTTTTATATTTGTAAATAACAAAAACATTATTTCATTTCCCAAAATAATACTGGGAATATGAATATAGTACAAAAATTAATCACCATAATATACAATATCATTTGAATTCCAATTTTTAATTTCACTTAATAATGTAATTCAAATTAAATAAATTTTTGAAATTTTGGTTTTGTAAAAACCTATCATGTAAAGTGGCCAGTCCTATACTGCCCTAGTGTGCGGTGCTGAATGGCGTACTCAATAAACACTTTTATCCTATCCCACCATAATCCATCTCAAGAATGTTTATATTGCAATTATATAGAAATCAGTTTGTTAGGGTCAGAATTGGTGTAAGCTCCCCTACCTAGGTCGAATTACGTTGAGGGGCGTATGACTGTCTTCGGGTTCTGTGCCCACTAACCTATAACAAAGGTTTTGTTACGCATTTATAAAAGTCACATTATTCTAAAATTTGGTGATCCTAAACTCAGTAGTACTAAGTCCGTACTTACCTCAGTCGCTAATATTGATTTTAGAATAAATAAAATATAATTCTAATATATATTGATAAATGTATTCCATATAAGTTTAGGCAAAACAAAATACCATTATAATGATCAAAATATTTGGCATATTCTTTAAAACTTGAATAATATTTTCCAGATCGGTGGACGAAGACTATATGCCGACACAGATAATCGCAGCGTCACCCACTGGCGATCATTTGCAGCACACTAGTAGTCACCAGATCATCTCCCCTCGACCTCCGCCACCTCCTCCCCCAGCTCCGCCCATGCAGTTGCCCGAGCTGCAGACGGCGGTCGGTCCTGGAACTCAGAAGGCAAGCAGTGCGCCTCCACCTCCAGCCCCGCCCCAGGACACAGCTACGAGGAAGCAGCAGCAACCCTTGTCCGCAATCTCGATCCAGGATCTGAACAGTGTCCAGTTACGACGAACAAGCACGGACAAGATGATGGTGGGCAAGTCGTACGGCGCCCCGACCAGGAGCATGAGCATGCAGTGCCTGAGCAGCACCAATGACTCGTTCCTGTCGCAAAAGGTCGACCTGATCGCCGAGCTGAAGGCAAGCAAGGACATCACGGGGATCAAGAAGATGAAAGTTGAACGTGCCAAAATGGAGGACCGCCAGGAGAAGGAGCTCTACTCGGACATTACCAAACAGTTCACGGCCAATAACTTTGTCGAACAGGTGGGACAGGTGAGAGTCTCCTTATCCGGGATTAGATGTTGAACTCAGTTATTCGTTTACAGATTCCAGACAAGGACGCCGCAGGAAACGTGATTCCCGACTGGAAGCGGCAAATGCTGGCGAAGAAGGCGGCCGAGCGGGCCAAGAAAGAGTTTGAGGAGCGAATGGTCCGCGAGGCCGAGGACAGGCGACTGTCCGCTATTCCTCAGTGGAAGAGGGACTTGTTGGCGAGACGGGAAGAAGCTGAAAATAAATTAAAGTGAGTTGTTTGTCCCTAATTCGACAAATAAATCCGTACGATCTACAGTAAGTTTTAAGTCCAACACCCAAAATATCTACGCTCAAATGCTTAAGCATGCATTTGTAACTCATCCATTGGCTATCCTGATACTCTCTAGATCATTTTAACATACTCCAAAATACATACTTAGTAGAACATTGTAGTAGTTAAAAAAAAAGTTTTTTATTAAAAAATTATCATTTCATAGTTTTTTAGCAATAAGGTTGACCAAACGTCATTATTTCTTCCGAACAACAAATATTCACTTTTTAGAAATAAAGAATAATGTCTTGATGATTATTTTACGAATCATAGTCAGGCGTTTTTTAACCTCCATAATTAAATATTATGAAAAATTTTATGTTTCTAAATACAGACAAAAATAATTTCGACGCATTTCGTTTCGCTAATACTTAAAGATTTCATTACTTATAACTTCTGGCCATCCTCTGAACTAAAATTTGATAAAAACACATCGTCCTAGAAGGACAAGAAAGATTCGTACCTTTCGAAAAATGCTTGGGATCAAGGTTTTTTTAGGAAGGAAAGGGTCAAAATTTACAGACCATTGATCCAGGCAATTTATTTTAAAAATATTCAATTGTAGCTAAATTTTTATAATAAAAGTTCAAGTTATGGATGGCTTTTAAAAATAAAAATCCTCTATTTTAAAAAGATTCTTTCTAACGTGGGTATGTAGAACTCTTCTCTTCCTGGAATGTATTTGCATTATGCTTATATTAATGTTTCTTAATTGTCATATTATATCAATTGAAAAATTCCTCGCCAAATCTCTTCCAGAGCAACAATTTACACGCCACGGGTCGAGGAGCAGCAGACAAGGTTGACCAATAGTTGGCGATTGAGGACGGCTCAAAGGGCGATGTCGATTGACAATATTAGTTTCACGCCGAGTGGAATGGAGCACGAGGGATCGGGAGCTGCGGGCAATAAAGAGAACTGTGATGATGGCTTATCGAATGGCAAGGAGCAGCGCCACCAACAGCAGCTGGAGGAGAACGACGACTTTGCCGAAAAGACGCCCGACGAAGGCCCAGAGAACATAATTCCTTGGCGAGCCCAGCTCCGCAAAACCAACAGTCGTCTCAGTTTAATAGGCTAAACAATTAATAGATAGAGATTACGCAAAGTGCGAATTTGTATGTAAATTGGTTGAGATTGCAAAGTGTTATGTTATAATTGCAAAACAGCAACTACTATTACTATTATTATTATTTTAATTATTATTAATCTAATGAGAAACGAAGATAAGAAGAGGAAGAATGAGGAAGAACAAACATTTCTGTATATTTGCATATCAAGATTGCGACGAAGCGCAGCACAATTTCTTGCCAATCACGCATATCATTTGTGTTTAGGAGACAAAAAGCGAAACAAAAAAAAACTATTTTTTGAAGAAAAAAATGTGGAAAAAGTGTAAACAATTTAGAAATTTCCGCAAAGTTAGCATCGATTAAGTTAATGGTGCCGAACAAAGAGCAGCAGAAGAAGAAGAGTATTTTTACACAACAATTACTATGATATATTTTTTACGGAACGGAATCAAAGAGATCGTTGCAATATTAGGCTTAAGATTGTTGCTAAACTCTAAAATGATTGTGTTTCGTTTTCGAGAATGTTACTGTAATGTGATTTTTTATATTTTATACATATCCCATTAATCTATTTTATTATTCAAGCATGACCCCTTATTTCTGACCTCTACTGTATTTTTTTTATTATCAAAACCCCTCCATTCGGTGTGAATGTCTGTCTGTTCGTCTCCCTTACTAAATGTCTCACTATATCAGAGACTACCCATTTTATATACACTACAGATTTCTTCATTATCACTTTTTACAATCGAAAGTATTCTGGTTTGATTAGAATTTATGGTCAAATAAAGATAATTTTTATAAAGAAAATAAAGTGGTTTTACTCTAATTTACGTATTCTTTACAATTTTTGTATAGGAAAATTTTAACCGTAGTAACGTTAAAAACTCTGCATTGAATGTATTAATTAACAATATTGATAATTAGTTTGTGTGAATTTTCTGAAAAAAATTAATACCTAAATTTTACATTATAAATTTCGAGTCATCGAGAACCCTTTAAAATATTATCAGGCGTCTCCACTTATGGGTTTTCAAACCAACATAATTCTTTAATTAATAATTATCTAAAATGTTAATAATATTTTAAATAAATTAAAT
>JXOV01001330.1:2753-14635 GCA_001014945.1 Clogmia albipunctata
TGGTACCTTATGATGGGATTGGAAAAAAGTGATTATTAGGCCCGCCATTCGGCACCGCACACTAGGGCAGTATAGACCTATCTACTTTTCAGGAGAGGTTCAATGTTAGTAATTTGGACAGTTAGTATGAATTAAATCAGTTAATGATGTTATAACGATAAGGTTAGTAGGGAATACACAGTTAAAAAGGTCAATTTTCGATTTATAATCTATGTAAATTTTAGCCATTATTAAGGGCAAAATACAAACTAATAAATACTTAATTTTAATAAACAAGTTATAACTTAGCTTCGATAATTGTAAAGAAACAGACGGGGAATTCACTCTTAAGCCATAAACATCAATGCTCTGTTAAAGAATGCGTACTTTTATAATGTCTCATATTATATTAATTATCAATGATTTATTTAGATAAATTATTTCAATTCTGTTTTTGAAATGAATTATGTTAACATTGAAAATGATAATTAAATAAATAAATATATTTTATTTATTTAATTATCAATTCAAACCCGAACAAAAAGAACATGTTTCCTTGTTAAATTGACTAAAGAAAACTCATTCTACCCAACTTAATAGCGTAGAATCATGCCACTATTATCATTCCCTTAGTTGGAACAGAACTAATAAATGATACTTACTGTCAACATTGTTCCCGAAAATAAATTCGCGTTCATGTTTGTCTAGAAATTCGTGTAAATTGGTCTCGTTGACCTGTAAAGAGAAGAAGGAGGAAGAGTGTTATTAAGGTTGGGCTGCCATTAAACACTTTACAAGTGGAAACAAATCGCTGATTTCAGCCGAATTAACCACACCATATCAAAGACAATTTGAGTTTCGCGCGCTCGCCTCAAGGTCGTGTCGAATTTTTCACGCAATTTAACTCTTGTCGAAACAACGAGGTGTTCGGTGATGGGTGGATTGCTGCGGATCTCGGGCCTCGAGACATTAATAATGTAATGCAAATCCATGGCTTAGAACCAAAATAAAATGAAAAGCTAGAGATTTTCCCACTGATCAGCTGACGACGGCCTTGTCTTGACTCTGTCTTCGAATGGCTTTGTGTGGAAAAACCGTGTACTTGACGAGACACATTGCAGTCATTTGAATATTATAAAGTTGGACGTTAATTAAGAACAAAGATTTGTTTGAAAATAAATACATAAATTTGAAGAAAACCCCAAATAAAAGAAATTGTTTATTGGTTGGTGGGCGTAATACCCGCCCGGGGATTATGGTCCTTATTCATATATAAAAAAATGTGAATAGGACAAATGTCTAGATGGTGTATGGTGGCACGACAGCCAACCACCCCTCCACGTAATTCAGCCTAGATCTCCCTGCCTAATAACATTTCAGGCTCCAACTAACTTATTGCTTATTGATAAAATATTGCAATATAATGATTCCTTTAAACATTCTTGAAAACGATTATGATTGGATATGATAAAAATGTTTATTAGTCCCGCCATTCAGCATCGCACACTAGGGCAATATAAGTCTTTAGAGGAGGGGTTTGTCGTTAGTTATATGTACTGTTATCTATAATTTTTATCTAATTTTGAACCAAATAAATGAAAGATTAATTTAATAAGTTTTGTCTTATAATGTTTTTATGACGCCCATATGATCGTAATTTAGCCGCCACATAGCCGATGTGGTAACGCATTCGGCTGCCTCCTCGGAGGTCACGGGTTCAATCCTGGTCGGGTTGGATTCACTAGGTCTTTTTTCATTCGGCCTAAGTGCTATTAATTGAATAATAATACACTGAAAACAAATAGTCATGAAACGTTTAAGCCCGTTGGTTGAAGTTAAGACCTCATGTTCTTGACAGGAATTGAAAAGGAAATTTATTATTATCGTAATCAATTGCATGTACATATTACCCAAAGCCTCCCTACTAAAATTTATATGTTGGATTTTTTATGTATTTTTGAAACCTATATTAATTGCTTTTAGATGTTAAAATATGATGTTACAAGAATTGCGTTAAATTATATTACTTTGATAAAGTTATGATTAAGTTTTGGTATTTGTTTATTAAATACCTTTATAAAAGTATTTAATAAAATAAATTCATATAAGTATGAGGCTATACAGTGGCTCTCATTGTGGACAAACTGACGGAAAGCAGACTAATACTGTATGGGCACATCATGAAACGACCAAAGGATCACATGGTATGAAAACACTTCAGATCGAAGAGCCGCTCAGAAAACCGGGAAGACCAAAAACAAAAAGGATGACGAGAGTCCTGCGAGTCCTGAACACCGCAAATTTGGAAAAGAACATCAAGCAGAACAGCAGGGAATGGAGATTGCGTACTAGGAAAGCCGATCCCAAGTGAAATGGGACTAAAGGCTAAGGATAAGAATAAGGAAGAATAGTATGATGGTGTATTAGCATTAAAATTTCTAATTTAAAAACACTGGTTGTATACACTATTCAAATTTATGTTCGAAAATTAGAGAAATAAATTTTAAGATATGTTTATGCTTTTAATACTGGTATTGCAATTTTAATAATAATTAACTATCCAAATATACTCAAGTTCACACTGAATAAGACGTAATTGTTGTATTTTGATTGATTAAGTAATAATAAAGAAATATTTTTAATCTCAAAAAAAGATTAGTATTCAAACATGTTATTTGGTAATTTTAATTTTTGAATCAGTTTTGTAAAATTATAATTTTTGCAAGCTTATTTTCTACGTATTTGTTTAATATCAATACCCCGCACTTCGACCTAAAGATCATATCTCTGCCCTAAAGTGTGCCCATAAAATTTAGTCCTTTTAGGAAATCTAATGCTTGGTCTAACTTCAGAGTTTCGAGTTGCGCCGCAGTAGGGCTTATTGTCCTTAGATGTTTCCAACTTTGCGAAATTATTTCAACGCAGTCTTGTAGGAGATGGATAGGGGTTTCCGCTCCATCTCCACAGAACCTGCATACTCCTTCTTCAGCAATTCCTAGCTGCCGCAGGTGCTTGCCAAGTCTACAGTGCCCTGTCAAGAAACCTGTGACAACAATCATTAAAAGTATATGAAATTGTGATAATCTTTTTCAAAGATTATTAAATTTCAACTTAAAAAATCATAAAGGTTTCATAGTTTTAAATAAAATATTTCTAATAAAAACTAATGTTCTTTCAATAAGAATTAAGTTTTAAACAAAAATGATAATATAAGTTTAACTAGTTTTCTTTAGCGTTGTAATTAAACGAAGATAATTTAAATGTAATTTAATATTGTATGGGATCGTATGAAATATGTATACTTTTTAATTCCATATCACTTTTATTTTCTACAACATAAAATTCTCTTTATAGTTATAATTATCTTGTGGGAGTGTTGAATAATATTTAATTTTATTCATTTTGCATCTCACTTTCTGGCAATTAATTATGGTTATTCGTTACACTTAGCAAATTAATGGGCAGCCACCACTTGAACAATGCCGATGGATGGTCTTTGGGGTTATACAAGAGGAGGAGGAGGCGAAGAAAAGACGGGGAAAAGTACAAAGCCGTAAAGGAAAATTTCGTTTTCATCGGACATGTTTTGAGTAAAACAATACAATTAGCCGAACATAGAATTGTGCCAAGTTGTTATATAACATTAGACATCAGAGCTCGCTCTGCAATTAAATAATGATAATCAATTATTGTGAGCGCACATTTCCATTTGCAGACAATTTAATCGGCGACTCATCTCACCGAATTCGAAGCCAGCCAGTCAGCCAGTCTGCCGGAGAATGATGGGAAATTAAGTGTACATATGTAGAGACAAGAAAAGAGCCGCAGTTTTAAATGAATCTTTAACAAAACGAGAAATAGAGAGAGAAAAAAGTGCCATTGTTGGGGTATCCCGTGATTTATGAATGACTGTAGTCGATTAAGTGGATTAAAGAGATGGTTTTTCATCGGCCATTACTTCCTATAATGTGGAAACACCATCAAAACATTGAAAAGACTGAAAATAAATTATTTTCCCACGTGACAGGTTCGTCGGTTTATGAGGCGTACAGGTCTTTCGTTTGCTCATTCGACAAATTGACGATGGCCAAAAATCGAGACTATAAATGAAGTAGTCTATTAATTTGATTAATTGCTTGAGGTACAAGTGATTAGCCTGTGGTTCATCGAATTTTGCGAGGTGTGAAATGAATTAAATTAGTGTTTTGCAAAATATCGTGTTTTTTTTAAAAAAAAGACCTCTTTCCGCCGAATTCAATTGAATTCAATTAGGCCTGGATTTCGGTTCACTTACCATTTGTCCCTTGAATAGGAAATTGTCCGAGTTGCGGGTGACAATGTCGAGCACATTGGATCCATCGATAAATACAATCACATTACAACTAATTAACAATAAAATTGTCCACATTTTCACACATTCAAACTCTCAATTTCCTTTCCCAAATTGATTTACACTTTTATTTTTATTTTGCTGTTACTTTTCACTGGTCATTACATTTTCGCACAGTTTCCGATCACCGATCTCTGTTTTTTTTTTCACTGGCCAGACGATGGCCCACTGATCACCTCTTTATACACCACCCTCGCTCGCCAAGCTCTCCATTGACGATCGCCAAAACACTGCTGTTGTTCTGTTCACTGAAATTCGGAGCCCAACTACACTCTACACTATTCAGCACATGGAAAAATTTATGTTTCCGCGTCTGTAAATGGCGGATCTTTCCACACTTTTACCATCGGTGCCTCAATTCTCGCTGTTCACACCGCGTCGAGCAGCGCAAAGTCACTGAAAAAGAGGTAATTTACTTTTATTATTTTGCCACAGCAAAGTCCGTTTACAAACACCACTTGAGCCTCCAAATGCAACACCCAAAGAATCACTCTTGGTAATTGCTTGGAAAATAGTTGTTTTCGCTTCAAGTCATTTAAGAGGTTGGTTTTCCGAGGAAAATATTTCTAATAAGAGACGAAGCCGATAATGACAATAACTTTTCGAAATAAAATCTTATCCCTACTCTTTATGACAAATTTTCTATAAAACCAATGCTTTAATTAATAATATCTAAATAATTTACATTTATATACTACAATTACTAATCTTAACTGTAAATTTGGGCTCTGTAATATAAATATTTTATGAACACAAATGTTCCGGAAAGTAGAAAAAACGTATGCTATTTTTCCCAATAAATGTTAAATAATAGACAATCCATACAAATATAAAATTTGTGAGAAATTTTCTAGATACAAATATTACAATACAAGATGGGTTTCAAATTTTATTAAATTTTAATAAAGTATATAACAGAAATATTTTTTTCAATATTAGTTGATCATTTAATGGAAGTTTAGAGTATAAAAATAGTTATTTTGGTGGTAAAACCTTAATGGAACAAATAGCAGCTAACTTAACATGCCAGATTAATGAATGAAGATAATCACTCCTTTCTTCCTTATATTGTAGCAATATATTTAAATGACAACTTTATTGGCGAAATTTCGCACTATGCAGTAAAGAAAGTTTTATTCGCCCTTTTAAAGAAAGGCTTCAATAATACATTATAAATAGTTTCTAAATACAAACAATAAGTTTACTAATTAAACATAACAAGTGAATGTTTTTTAATTGTCACAATAGTTATTTATACAACAAGGTCGATAAGATAAGTCATTATTAAACACAAGGGTTGTTTTAAGCCACGAGCGAAGCGAGTGCCTTATAGAAGGCTCGAGTGTTTAATAATTCTTATGGACCGTGTTTTATACAAAATAGTATGCATTTTCAAATAAATTAACATAAAAATTTTAAAAATTCATTAAATTTTTATAGAAATATATGTGGCTCTGTTTCACACACCATACTTTGCTTTGTTACTCAATGCGTAATGCGGGAAAAGTATAGAACATTCCTAAATTAAAAATAAATCCAAATAAACCAGTGTAACAGTTTTTCAATTTTGTTAAACAATAATTTCATTGCAGCGATCAATAAATTGAGAGAAACTTTTTTGGTAATCGCTTTTGATTTCTTCGGCACAAATTATTATATTTGGATAATAATTTTCAAAAATGTTTATATTTTTATTCCATAACAAAACGTTGATTCGAAACAGAATTTTTCATTTTAAAAATCCATAACTGTAATCTGAGAGTGTCGGTTAATGTTCGCCAATTTTCGTCAATATTCGTCAATGTTCGTCAAAATTTGTCAATATTTAACAGTAAAACATCCAGTATCAAAGTAACTTTTCGTTTAAATTGATGAATTTCGTTTACGAAGGTCACACTTTAATAATAAAAAAAATACTTTAAAGCACTTGTGCTATAATAACGAGTGTTTGTGTCGGAGAAATCAAAAGCGGTTTCAAAAAATTTTCTCTGAATTTAGAGGTTGGTGCAATAAGAATGTTATACAAAATTTCGATACAGTTAAACTGGCATAAGAAATGATCTCTCTTTTTCCCGCAATAGGAAAAAAATATTTATTACAAAGGCTGGTTAAATTTTTTTTTATTAAACACGAACGATAAGCATTATCAAATACTCGGGCCTTCATTAAATCGCCCGCTTTGCTCGTCACTTTAGAGAATCCTTTGCCCTATTTTATCGATCTAGTTGTATAAATAACTATTATGAAAAAAATGTTTTATGGTGCAAAGAGTCTATTTTTATTCAAGTACCGAGGAAAATCGACATCTTAAGTGTGAAAATTTGGAAAACATAATTAACTTATTTTACTACAGCACTAAAGAGATTCATTGAATTAGAAATTTAATAAGAAATTTGCTTTTGGACCATTTGTAGAGTGTGATCTTTGCTTTAACAATAATTGTAATTTTCTGCAGGGAAAGTGTTCGGATCTGATGATCTAATGATCCGATGAAAGTAAATTGATTGACCAATTTTCCATATTCTTTCAAAGAGTAATCCAATTTATATTATACAGACAGAATTAGGCTTTTTCACTTTTAACCTAAAATTTCATTCAATAAATTTCATTTTCCATATTATTACGATTTCAATCTACATTTCACTTTTAAACGTGCAATTTTGTAAATAGTATATATTTTTTTGTTTGAAAGGTATATAAAGTATTTTTATTACATAAAAATTAAAAATAAAGCATTTTTAATTAATATTTTTAATATCTTTCGGAATAAATTACTACCATTAAACTTTTATGTTAATTTATAATTGATAATAAATTGGAAAAATGAAAGTAAATGAAAATAAGAATGGTTTTAAAGATATTAAAATAAAATTTTCACTTTAATTTAATTGACCTTCCCTTTCTATATTGCCCTACAAAATATACCTACTATTAGTTTATTTTCTCTATATAGTATAATTGTGATCTATATTAATGGGTTTAACCTAAAAATGACTTGATTTAAAAATTTTCCACTTCAAATATTCTTTATTCAAACTTTTTAAATATTTTTTTGTAATTTTAAAAATAGCCTATTTTTTAAAGTAAATACTTTTCTATGAATTTTTAAAAGTGTTAATTTAATCCATAATTATTATTCCTGTGAATAAATGAAGGAGAATGTTAATCTCCAACAAAAAGCTTTATTACATCTTCATTACTGGCATTTAAAAAGGTAATAAAATTTGAATAATTATAGTTATTGCATTGAGAGTTTCACTTATGCTATTTAATGGCGTTTATCGGGAGGAAGTTTTACAGCCTACGTTTTTCAAGAGCAGTGCAGAAAGTTGGAGTGAATTCTAAGCCATCGCGTCGTCACCAGAAGAGTGACTTTAAATCGGGAACCGTTATTTGCATTTATTTGAGCGTGAAAGTCATTTCGCGCGAGTTTTCTGCATTTTAAAAATGTGTAAACTATGGTCGGCGATGGTATAATTTTAGCAATTAGTTTCGAGACTAATTACAAAGATTACCCATCAAATGATTGTTAATAAGCGAAATCAGAGAGATCCAATTGCGTGCTGATGGGCTGAGGGTTTCAAGAAGAACACGATCTTCGGATTAGATGAACATCTTCAATTTATTGGGTGTTAGAATAAGTTTGAGTAGGTTTTTTGGTTTTTCATAAGACTTTTTACCTTTAAGCTCTTTGTACTTAATAGTATATTTAGTCTGTTGCATATATTATAAATAAGGAATTTTATAACAAAAACTTCATTAATGATTTTTACAAAAAAAAACATTTTAAGTATTTTAACGGTGTTTGGTCTTTTTCTTTGATTAAACAAATTTAGTTTCAAAAGAGATCCTTTGAAGATTATTTTTAATTATTATTTTAAATTGAGAGTCGTTGGTCAGATAGTGAATTATACCCTAACCATCAACCACCTGTCGCTGTGCCAAAATTTTTTTTGAATAACTTAACGTTGTGGCCCAAAATAAAAGATTAGTTCAACCGCCGCTGATGAGGGCGTCAACATTACATTCTAAAGATTTTACACAATTAAAATACTTTCAAGAGAAGACATTCATACAATCCACGATCGGACAACCCATGACCCTACAATCCCAAACCTATCCTTAAACTAACCGAATGAAACCGGGATAGAGTGACTATTACATCCTACTAAACCTCGATCCGGACTATTTCCATCAGTGGACGAATGAAGGAGTGGTTTATAGGCCCGTCTGTTTAATAATGCTTATCGACCGTGTTTGATACAACATTTAATGAATTTTTAAATAAATTATTTTTTTTTAAAATAAATTTTCTACATTTCAAATTCAATCTCAAATTATTTTCTGTTTAATTCCCTCATACTAGGGTGTGATAAATAAAACTATTATATATCTTGTCCTCTCTTACTTACACACAGGAAAAATCATCCCATAACAATTATTTGAATTCTTATAGTATCAATTAATTCGAATTGTTTTAAAAAAAATTATTCAATTAAAATTTAAAAATTTAATGAATGTACAGTTAATTAATAGTTATTTAAACAACGTGTAGGAAAAATGAACCATTTAAAATTTTTTATACAATTCGCATTTTTATTAGCTATTTCTCTCGAAATATGAAGTAAAGAATAAGAAGACACTTAATTAAGGTCTAAGCACATACAACTAATACAGTGGTCACACCGAAATTTACGAACTCCTCACGAAGAATAAAATCTCATAATAATAATACGATCGCACAAATGTGCGTCTCAGGGTTACTGAGAACGGAGGGGAAGTTCCTCTATTGCTTTTCTCGGCTTCTTATTTAATCCCGCATTTTTCTTATCTTAAAAATCAGCTGACATAACGGTTTTTGCTGATACGGCGCCGAACTTCAAACCGTCATTGTGCCGTTAATACTTGCTCTATTTTAAGTTTAAAAAGTGCATAAAACAGTCAGTACAACAAAGATTCCATAGACATACCATTTCGTTATCTAATCATAACAGTTAATTGGGATATTGGATTTTTAAAATGGGGGCGGATCGTTCACGAACAATAGACCGGCTGACTTTTCGGTGTGACAGACGCATAAGGGAAGAAGTTGTCAATCGAATAGAGTTGTTTTTTTATATATAACGGAAGGAGAGCACAAAAAATTCTTTTTTCATTTAACGGTTAAGAGGTTGGGAAGGTTGATAATAAACGTCGTAAGACCAATAATCGGCTTAAATGCTTAACCCAACATAACATTATTGTAAATACAAAAACCAACATTTACGATACCTTATTATTCTTTTTATTAAAAAATTGAACACAAACTTAACTCATAAAAAATTAAACATTTTATAATTCTTCGTAATATTAAAATAAAAAAATTTGAATTTTTTAAAATTTTTTTTTCATAAATGGTTATATTTTGTTTTAATTATTTTGAAGCTATAAACACACTTTTGTACCATCATTACTAATATAGTATGTAAAAGACTGTACCATTGATGATTTGAAAGTAGCAAAAGAAAACCCTAAAACAGATTATTACTAATTTACAAAGGAAAAAACGCCCACAACTAAAAATAAGCCCTAATACCTAAAACAACGAAAGACACCACGGATCTATCCATCTTTTCTGGTCGATGGCCAATCGGGACAGAAGTGAAGTTACAAAGGCCAATTGAACTTGGCGAACAAACGGCTATTTAGAGATGCATTTGACCGAGTTTGAAAAAGATTTAACCTTTGAAGCCAGAGAGTGATTGAATGGATTTATTGGAAAATTGAACAAGAAGGAACATTAATCAATCTTTTTCCCCATTTCTTGAATTGAATTTAAAAGCCCTTTCTTCAATTTTAAACCCGTTGAGGTTTAAGAATGAAAAACTGTGTGGTATGTGGAAACACTTTGCATCAGTAGTGGGTGTTTTAATTACCTCGCTCTTTTTCATCAATTATTTCAAAATGGCTCTTAAAATCTCTGTTTTGAAAGTTTTTTTCTGTGCTCGAATTCATTCATTTTTTTCACACTCACTTAGGTTTCAATCCACACACAACACACTATAGTACACACTGGTCGATGATGGTTTAGCAATCGATCGCCCGTTCCACAGCTGATGAACACTGCACTGAACGATGGTCAGATGGTCATTAGCCTAGATTAGAATTGCAGCAAAAATAATTGCTCTTCTAAATGCACTTTTTATCGCTAATCACTGATTATTTTTTTTTGGTTTTGCCGTCTAATTAATCCAATGAGATAAGGGTGCACTGATGGTGTTGCTTCATCCTCATCCACCTCCTTCTCCTCCTCCTCTTCTTCTTCTTTCTTTCTATATTTTCTACTCGAATTTTTCAATCCGACGATATTAACACCACGGCGCAGAGAAATGGACTGATTTCAATGGAAATTTATTTCATATTATAAACTACTATACGAGTACCATTTCAAAACAACAAAACTGAAACCGACTACACTAGTGGCAAAGTAATAATGCCAATTTTATTATTATTATTATTGTTGTTGTTAGCGAAACAAGAAGTGTTGAATGGGACTGTTTTGTATTATTTTTGTTTAAACTTAATTATTTTTCGCGTATTGTTTTGGCGATTTTTTGTGTTTTTTTTGTTGGGGATTTTTATTTTATTTTATTTAGAAGAGGTCGACTGCATCTAGACCCACCGCTGGCCATTGTGTTCAGGATGGGATGTGGCAGACAGCATTGAATTTGGCACGACAAGGATAATGTAATTAACGAGTTATGATGATTCAATTCTTAAACGTAGTCAGAATTAATTTTTTTTAATGGACTGAATTCATTTGAAAGGGGGTTTTATTAAAATGCTTTTCATTTAATTGAAACTTGTTTAGTTAATTTTAAATCATGGCTTAGAAAATGGTTACCTCTAGTTTTATAAACAAGTAGAACACACTCTGAGATGGAACGTATCAAATTATTGTTTTAAAATTAGAATTTGACTTCTATTTTTAAATTTATCGCAAAAATTATTTATTCAACTAGTTGGATTAATAGTTTACAACTCTTCATTTATAAGTTTTTAATAGTACCTAGACAATAATAGTGTTATATGGGTTTTATCAAGGAGACAACGAGTGAAAAGCTTTTGATGTTTTCCAATTAAACCATTTTCTTACAATCTGCGACAAAAAACAATGAAATGTTAAATGGCAGACTAGGGTAATAATTATTTTTGTAAAAGAATTTCTAACTTTTGACATTGAGCAACATTTTTTGTAGATTATGAATTACTTTGTTTTAAAGTGACACAAAACTTAAAATAAATGATAAAAATCTTATTTTTTTATATGAGATTTAAAAATATTTTTTGCACGTATCGAAACATACGCTTTACTTTATCCATTTGAGTTTCTTAATGTTTCACTTTAATCTGCCTCTGTGCCCTAGTGGTTAGTACCCTGGACATCCTCCTCGAGGTCGTGGGATCAAATCCCGGGCGGATATCTTTCTAGCGCGAAAAAGTTTCCATTTGTGTATATCAATAACATTACGAA
>JXOV01001334.1:358-29524 GCA_001014945.1 Clogmia albipunctata
TTTATATCAATGGATTACCTCAAAGCAGAGTTTAATACTATTTTTGTGCAATTCCATATCGCAAAGTTGCCTCTTTTTAACTCAAAATGATTTTGTAACGGTTGACTTCACAACTCGGAGTGCAGTAATATTTCAAATTTTGCACCCAAATTAGTCAATAATTTAATGAAAATCCATATAGTTGTTACTACCCAATCTCTACAAATTTTCGATAGAGTTTATTAGATTGAGATGGGAATGTTTCGTTCTCTCTCCAATCAATTCAGTTTTATTTAGGAGATGGTATGGTAAATTTGTGCTGTAATAACCTCTAATCGTAATTTAAATGACTTTTTCATTATCTCGTAATAATTAGCATATCATGTGTCCATTTGTACTAAGATGGCTCGGACATGTACATCGGATGAATGGCGAGAGACCGCCTAAAGTATTGCTGAAAGAAGCAGTACAGAGAGGCGTAAAAAAGGGCGCCCTCGAAGACGATGGATGGACTGCGTACAAGAGGACAATTCTGCAATGACAGTCAATGGGTGGCCGGCAAAAGCAACAAACAGACAAGAAAGGAGACGGGTTGTGGAGAAAGCTAAGGTCCATTGAGGACTATAAAGCTAGACGGAAAAGAAGAAGTGTCCACTTGTACTAAATATAGACCAGGATCATTAGAAATAAGGAAATGATGCACTCGTCAAACGGGGTTAGAGCTTGAAGATGTTACAAATTATCTAATCGTCCGCCAAAGAGAAGGCTTCAATTTTCTAGGGTTCGCAAAATATGATCATAGTCAATTGTCCAGAATAGGCTAAAAGGATAAAAGCCCTTTACTACGTACGTTTTACAACATCATCAACATATTTTAAATAAGAATTTTTAATTGTATTTATTTTTGTATACATTTTCTAATTTTAGTATTTCATGAACATTTTCGAAAATTTTTAAATGTAATAAAAATAATGAAAAATTAAGAGTAATTAGATATATCAATAAAATATTAATGAAATTAATCCAGTTTTAGAATATATTTCCATTTGTTTTCAGCTATGAATAATCATTTATATTGTTTCTTTTAATATTTTTACATTCTTAAACTTTTTATTTTTACTAATCATCAAATTTTAAGTTTTGTATTTTAAGACCAATAAAAGGAAATTATTACAAAATAAAACTATATACATTTATTGGTCATATTTAATTTTATAATCGCAAGTAAATGTATATTCATAAAAATTTTAAATTTCTGGGATATATGTACATAAAGTACATGCTACCTACATACAATAAAACAATTTATTTTATTTGTAATTAATAATCACGAACACTAGAGTCACCATTTTTTTTATCTCAGTTGAGCTGAAGTAGGACAGTAATCTTTACAGGACTCTGAGGGAAGCACGGAATCCACCGCTGAAGGCGATAACCAAGACCCGCAAAGGTCCGTGTCTAAAATGCGAATGTCATATTTTACCGGCTAAAACTGACCATTCTAAAATTCAAAAGGTGGGGAGGTGCCAGATGGGTTTTATGAGGAGGTTGTGCGTGCTCTCGATAACGACGGAGGCTAGAGTTACCAGTTACCATCTATTTTTATTAACAATATTGATTGATTTTAATTACTGTTATTCATTACCCAATTATAAATTTTCAAACCGTATCTCATTCTTAAAATAGATAAGGGTTGTGAAAATTCTCATCAAAGGCAATCGTCACAAAACCTGTAGATTGACCAAACAATGTTTTTTATGAAAAAAAATCTTGTTGCAAAAAAATCAGGACATATAATTCTATTGATGAAGTTTTTAATGTTAAGATATCATATATAAATATGTGAATAAGATCATTGTAACGATGCACGATAATGTATCGCCGGGTGTATGGTGGACAGTCATACGCCCCTCATAGGAAAATAGTATTTAGAAGAAAAATAAACTCTGCTCACGACAAATTATATATATATATATTATATTAGTTATTGTCTTTAATTTCTAATCATAAATTTATTAAAAACAAAACATATGAAACTTTAATTCATATACTTTGGTCAGTTTCAATAGAATTTTTTAAATCCAATAGAAAAAAAAATTAAAAGTATATTACTCGTCATTTTTTTCAAACAAATACATATATTTGTTAATTAAACAAGTTAATTATATATTTTGCAAATGAATGTTAAAAGTGCATTCCGAAAGTCCGATCAAATATCTAAAACAATCATTTGATGGCATCTTCATAAAGTTCTCCCATATTATTCAGTTCAGGGCTTCGGATCAAATATGTTCCATAATTTGATTAATCACCCTTGAAACCTATTTAAGCATAAAATAATTACACCTTCCTTGGTCAAAGATTTAAATTACGGGTAAGGTGAAGCGTCACCAACAAATCTTCCTTTGTTTAGTTATTTTGCTATTAACGGGTTTCTTCAGGTGTCGGCATCAGTAAGTCCAAAGGCTATCGTCATCTTTAAACTTAGAAAAATGTCTTAAGAGTGCGTCGGTCAGTCAGGTGATAAGATGTTGCAGAGGAAAATCAGTCAAATAGTCGAAGAAACAGTGCGGTTGATAATTCTCATAGTTATATTAAGTTGAACATCAATCATGTATACATAAGGCCTTTTCAGTTATACTGACGAGCAGTACTCGATACTTCAAGACAAATCTGCATTACGAAGACATTGGTAATGCTCTAAAAATTTAAAAAAAATATATATTTTTCTAAAAGATACGTGTATTTAATTATATGATTTTCCAATTAGTTCTTTACAAAATATTACACTATTCGCATAGTTGTTTGAAATTCATATGCAAAATATGATATTAAGAATATTTACAGGGCAATTAATTGCTAAACTTCTAAACAGTAAAATTAAAATCTTCTTCTTCTCCGCTTTTAGCTCGGGGTGAGCCAATGCGCCCAGATGTCCCTATCCAGAGCTGCAATTCAGTAACTTGAAACCCCCATAAGACCGAGATCCTCCTCAACTGCATCCAGCCATCTACTTCTCGGTCTTTGTCTTCTCCGTTTACTATCAGGACTATATTCCAATACTCGACGTACCGTTGATGTTTTAGGCTTTCGTATAATGTGGCCCAGCGACTTCTTATATGATATTCATTGATGAGGTCATACAGTTCATGGTTATACCTCGATCGGTACTCATCAATGACCACTTAAACTGGTCCAATTATTAGAGCCTTGCCCTTATCACGTTCCGTGGTAACAATTTGGATCTAGAAAGTTTCGCGTTCATGAAATAAGCCCGGCGCAGCTAGGACTCTGCCAGGTATTGCTTTCCCTGTGTCCCTTTTATTATTAAATTTCACACCAAGGTACTCGTTGTCAACAGTCTCAAAGTTAAGTACGAGTACTAATTTGATTCGACCATCCGGTAGGAGAACAACTTCTTGCTCTGGGCCCCTCGATGTCTCCCGTTACAATCAATCGTTCCAAGTTTTCACTCGTTCTTCGAAAGACATGTCCAAAAAATTAAACAGCTCGTTGAAGGCAAACAGACCATAATCTTTTTGACACCTTCAGTTCTTGTAGAATTCAGTTATTTGTGCGGTGCTCGTTTCAAGACACTCTTAACATACTCCGCCAGCACTACATATTAATTTTTGGGAAGCATTGACTACTTAAATTTAAAGACTATTAAAAAACGATGATTTTTATATATTGCTCAATATTTGATTTATTCATTAAATATAACATTTAATTGACAAGTAATTCTCTGAAAAATAAATAGTCACGATAAGTCTAACACCCATTGGTTGAAGTTGAGACTACCCAAGTTCCTTACTGGAATGCAGTGGGAAAATATTTTTATATTAAAATAAATCAGTTATAATACGTGTATAATTATTTTTTCTAAGTTTATTAATTTAAAATTTTGGGTAATGGTCCTAAATTTTTCTTTTTACTATTTCTTTGATAACTTAAAAAGTGTTTTTAGTTTTTAATTTATTTGCTCACCGTATTTGTGATATTTTGTACTTAACATTTTGTAGTTAATATTTTGTTTTTATATTTTTCAGACATCATTCGTTAAAAAGAATCAACTGGCCAAGGGGTGAAACTGCCAAAATTCAGTTCAATCTGAACGTCGAAGCCCTTTCGTCTCGTCAGCTTAAGTCTTTATTTAAACTTGTTCTATAACATTCAGTTTCATATTTGTTTGACGATAATAAAAAATTATTTTATACAAGTTTATAGAAAAATCTTAACATTTTAGTCATCAATGCTTCCTCTAGACAGTGCTCCATAACTAAATCCTGTTTAATTATGCATCATTCAATACCCGCAGACAATCACAAATCATACTTTGTACCAAAATCATAATTTTAGATCTTAGTAGCTCGTATGGAAAATACACGTACCAATCTTAACATTTTTCTTGTCTCGTCAATAAAGTAGGCTATAATATAAAAAATGAATTTGATTTTTAAAAGTAAAGTTTTTCTTAGATGTTGGTTCTGATTTATAAAAGTGGTTTAAGAGATCAAGAATTCGCTGGTGCCTCCAACTTCCGGATAGAATCCCATTCACCTCGATAAACGGACCTGCGGACCACAATGCATCGAAAGAACTACACTACTAATTGCTATTGGAAAATTGACCTAGACAAACAACGATCCGAAATCATAACTAATAATAGTGATCTTTATTTTTTTAGGAATAGAATTTAGCTTTTTTATAATGAATTTTGTCAACAGAAATTAGCAAATAAGCTTCACTTTAAATGTGTAAAATAATCACCCAATTTTGAAACCATTTGTACAGAAATTAAGCAAATTGAACTATATTTTCAGAGAATTTTCTCACTTCGAATTAGAGAGAATGAAAGCTGGAGAGTAATTAGAAGTGATAAACTCGCTCATTTTTGTTACATTAATTAGGGTTATCATACTTTTTTCAAGTAATTGTTTTGTAGTTTTATATGATATTCGCAGGAAAAAGATATAATAGAGACAATAGGAGGAAAATATGTTTTTCCTGTTATTTACATACCACAGATTGTAATAATTTTTATAAATTTAATACAATTAATAAATAATAATAAGTGCTATCTACGCGTGGTAAATATTATTAATACAGTGGATTGTGCTCTACTTCTAGGAAATATCGAAAAATTAAGGCTGAAAGTCATGCGCTTTGCGCACAGATACTTTCGTTAATAATTGTATATGTTTAGACCTTAACTTATTAGTGGGTCGACTTCTTATTTTTTACTCTATATTTCGTGAATAAATAGCAAATAAATATGCGAATTGTATAAAAATTGTTGGACAAACACTTAATTAAACACTCACATCTTTAAGAAAACTCTTTTCATCCATTTTCTAGAACTTTACTCGATTTGAACTGTAGTTCACACGTTGTTTAAATAACTATTTAACAATTTCCCATCCTAGTTAATATTTATTAAATCGATCATGGTGTTAGTTATCTTTAAATACTGAAATATATTTGTCTTCTCAAAATTATTAAGTTCATGTTCCTCTTAAAATGCACATTTGTGCTTCCAAATAAAAGGCTAATTAGATATAAAAACATAGGTGGTAATTTTATTATGATGGCTGTAGTATGCATTCTTCCTTTTATTAATGTAATTCTCAACATAATTATTTTCAATTCCAATTGAATGCATTTCTTATAGTCGATATATTCTATTTCCCATTGTTTACAATCCATTTTAAAAGAGGCTAGGAAATCTTGTTCCTATTTTACGTCTGCGCCGCAAATACCCAATCAAATTCAGTGTCTTTTATTTAATGCGGCGGGAATCGTCGTCGGGAGCGGCGAAAGGGCCGAATAATTTTTGCGCTTATGTACGGAGTCGATCCTGGACTTATTGATTCGCTTTTGTGCGAGACAAAAAAAGTATGAAGAGAAAAGGGAAGAAAGGCCACTCGAAAGAGGAAAACTGTACGGAAAAGAAAAATGGTGCAAAGAATTGGCTGTTAAATGAGGTATAGAGCAATAATTAGCTTCGTAAAATAAATCAAATAGACACCTCCGTTTTATCTAAGGCAAATAGTAAGAGTCATTGTCGTTGTCGTCGTTAATCGATCGGAATTCTATACGCATAATATAACAATCGCACATAAAATGCATTCATTTTTGTTTGGCACCGATTCCACATCAAACACACGCACACACATACCGTGTCGAGTAAATAAGAACCATGATTATGTACATAAGGTTGGGTATTCGACGAGCTCTCCTCATTCAGGAAAAACGACGACGACCACCACGATTATAATGGTTGTTGGATTCAGATTGTGTTTTGTTTTTACAAAATATCGTCAACTTCAGTTGGAGCAAGGCTGTCGATCTGTAATCACAAGTTCACTGCTCATTCCAAGCGCATTATTGTATTGTGAAAATCAAAATATAATTTCTCTATAAAAATTTTACTCCTCTTATTCATAAAATACAAGTTTATGGTATGAACCAATAAACATAAATAATTAAAATATTAATGAACCCCCGCAATCAATTCGGAAAGTGAAACTAAATTGCCATTAAACACACAGTTAAGTGATCAAATTAGCTGTCAATTAGCTATATAATACAAGTAAAGTGCACAATAATATTCCTGCGTTAGTGAACCTCCACCATAAACACGTTGAAAAAAAAGTGATTGAAGCAGTCGGCCACTCAATGCAAAAAATAGACGGCATAAAGCAAGGTAAGAAGAAGAAGCTCATTTTACTATCCAACTCATTACCAACATGATCGATACAAAATTAAAGGCCCTCGTTAAATTGTGTTTATTTGCTTGCTATGTGGATATCGATTTTGTTTTTTTCCTTAATTCTCCTCATACATGAACTAATTGCTGTATCGTGAAAATTACAAAATCAAGTGTAAACAACGCGTTTCCACTTTTATGAGCTCAAAATTTCACGCCATATTTTACGGCACAATTACCTTGTTTATTAGCCCGTAGTTTAAAAATAAATAGTCGGTTTTATTGGTACGGTTTAACTAAACGTGAAAATGTCCAAGATGTTAAGCGTCAAACCGACAAGTCCATAAAATAACCAGAAGTCATATTCATAAAACTTGTATTGCTGCAATTTAGTTTTATGCTCACTTGTTTTCACATTTAATTAACCATCTCGCTCTCTAAACAAGCCATATTTTAATATCTACAATTTTACTGCGGAACATGTGGTTTTTAGAATTAAACTATTTTACAATTTATGTTTTAATTATTTAAAATATAATCTAAACTAATTATTCGGTTGATTTTATAAAATAATTATGTACAAAATGAGATTTTATAATAAAGAAAACTTATAAATGCTAAACTATTTAAAATCTGTTGTACTTTATTGATATATTTTTTTTAAATTATTTGGTTCAAAGCATTTGTTATTTATTAGTTTATTTTAATTGTTTTTTGTGTTTTTCTTAGAATAGTATTGCATTTGTTTTTATATTTTGAATTAAGGAAAATTTTACTTAAAATATTTTTTAATTAGAAGAAATTATTCTTGATTTAACAGCTTATTTTAGCATATAATTGTAAACAACGGAAATAAAAAATTATGAATTTTATTGTGTCGAATATACTATTTATGTTTTTTTTTCTAATATGCAATGTAACAATAATTTTTTGGGGTTTTAGGACTTTAGGTAATGATTATATAATTATTATAAATATTAAATTTATTTTAATTATATTAAGAAAATAAATTATATAAAAATAAATACGCCTTTTTTAATTAATGTCAGAAAAAAAACTATGAATGTTGAAGCTAGTATTAAATTCCAATTTGTCGGCGTCGGAGAACATTTTAAATATTTTTTTTTAAATTTTTTTTTAACAATCATATATACGAGGCCAATTTGAGTTCTCGGCAGATCCCTTCGGTGACCCCGCTTTTACAAAATATATATAAAATATCTTTATTCAATTTTTTGTTTTCATATTTACAGTATTTTACAATGATTACATAGTGCCGTTGGGTAATGAGCAGACAATGTTAAGTTAAGTTTATAAAGTACATATAACTTATTATTAGTTGTCTTGTAAATATATTGTTAAATTTTGTGGGCTAAATATTTTTATCGAATTTATGACTGTATTATAGAGAGGGGGAAAAAGAAAGAAAAAAAACTTAATGGGTTATAATTTAGATATACAGGGAGGATATAATGGGATTGTTTGAGTTCCTAGTTTTGTCATTCAAATTTAAATCTAATTTTAACATTTGCTCGTGGATTAAGCTAATATTGGCGATACAATGTATTATTGAAGTTCTGGTGTACCAAGGTAAACCTAGCATTGATTTTAATATTTTATTTTGTTTGATTTGGATTGCTTTTAGAATTGATGGGGGACTGTCTATAAAAACCGAACTTGCATATAACAAGATGGGTNTCGGATTAAGCTAATATTGGCGATAGAATGTATTATGGAAGTTCTGGTGTACCAAGGTAAACCTAGCATTGATTTTAATATTTTATTTTGTTTGATTTGGATTGCTTTTAGAATTGATGGGGGACTGTCTATAAAAACCGAACTTGCATATAACAAGATGGGTCTGAGATATAATTTGTATATATTAATTTTGATTTTTGAAATTTTTACAAAACAAGTACTGGATCCATTAAAACATTTTTGTATAAATTTACTATCAAAATTTCAACTAAATCGTGCTTGTATTTTTATTTTACATTGCGATTTTTCAAACGTCTACAATATAATCCCTTTTAACGCCGATAACTTCCTTATTTGACTGACATTTCAGCCTAACATGTGACTTTTTCATGTTTGAAGCCATAAAGCAATCGTAATTGATCAAGTCTTGGGAATGTGGAGAATATGTCAGAAGTATGTATTACAATTCGACAAATTTGGACATGACAACGGAAGAGGTATAATCCGACGAGTTGAGGACGAAAGAAGTTTTTTGTTTCTTTGCTGAATGAGCTCTATTTATCTGTAACTATGAAATGAATTGATCCAAAACTTAGGTATAATAAAGGTCTGTTATCCTTTAAGTTTTTTCGAGACAACCGACGTCGACCACATTTTGCAAACCTTTGAAAATTGAATCTTTTCCGGGCCATTGGAAAATTTTTACCACCTTCCGTAAACTTTTGCCAATAATTACGGAATAGTGAGAAAACTCATTTAGAGTGATTGACCAGTATCAAATACTGCTTTAAAGTGGTCCAATGATATATTTGTTGTAAAATCGGAGAAATTGCGGTACTCTGTTCGATGACAAGTGTCTCATCCCCAATATTAATTTAGAATCTAACTTTTGTAATTTTTATAAATGCTTATTATTTTAACTATCTGAAACCTATTCAATTTGGGATATACTTTTATAAAGGTCCGATTTATCTGCAATTTTTCAATTACACAAAATGCAAAATATATTTTCTATATTGAAGAACAGAATAACAGCTTTGGCATTTCGTTTTGAGCAGGGCATTGAAGAATATAAGAAAGACTATAACAGCTATTAAAATTACACGGTTTGTTCCATTCAAAATTTGTTGTTTCGAATTATTTTTGTCAGTGAAAAAAGTGTTGAATGTTCTGTTCCCTTAGAATATGTTGTGTTTATTTTTGGCCATATAATAATAACGCGTTGATCAATTGAAATCATTTTTTTTAAATTTTTTAATTAATTAAATATTGATTTTGTTTTTAGCATACAAAATTCACAAATAATATCCATTATTTTTTTAAATTAAAGTATACTTAATACATTTTGCCTAAATTTTAAATGAGTTATGTCTTTAAATTTTCCAATATTGAAATGGTAGGAAGTGAATTGTCAAACTGATTGTTGTAATAATTTGTGTTTAAGTAGAATTCCGTTTATTCCGAGTGTTATTTCCGATTCAAATTAATTTCGTTGCCAGACCTGAGGGCAAAACAAATGAATATATTTTAAATATAAATGAAAAAAAGAGAGTTTTGTCATGAGATAGAATAGTCTAAATAGATATGTTCATAAATACTATTATGGTAAATTAAAAATTTAATGTGAATGCAAACATATTGAATAACAAGAAAATGTGTTAAAAAATAATTTGAATTCGAAAGTAATTAAATTATTTTAAATTAGAAAGCCGAGCACTGAAATTTTAATTATTTTTGGCCAAAATGAATAAACTTACCTTTTTAATTTTTATAACAATGAATCTAGAAAAAATAACAAAACTAATAGGCTATCTTACAACAAAATACAATATATGCGTATACTAAAAAGATATTCAAAAAAACAAACACGATTCTAAGGGGACAAACTAGATGAGGCCAGCCTTGGTATTTTAATACGAGTATGTTCTCCGACGCTATTCTTATTAAGTTTGCCTACTACTAATCTTAACCATTCTATGTTATCATTTAACATTTATAATCATGTTTAATAAATATTAGTTTATTAGGTTTTAACGATGCTTCCTTTTACACTTTTATTTTATTGCTTTTATTTTTCAAAAATAAATAATATTGATGAACAAAAATCCGTAATGAAAAAGTAATAATTGAAAGAAATAAATGTCTTTTGGGAATTCTTTATAAGAAGTATCTCAATTATTCATTTTATTTCAATTGATTGAGGTTCACAAAAAGAGAGAAATCTGTCTAGCATTCACTGTTTTAGAAATATAAAAATTAAACTTGTTTCTAAAAGGTATTCAGGTATATATAATGGTGTCAATTTTTATGAGCAAACGATAGTAGTGAATGTGAACTTGTTTCATCAATAAATTGATAAATAATTTATTGTTCATATCTTGCAAAATTGTTTACATTACTTAAGTTTTGAGCCAAATTTCAATGACTCGTCAGTCATTTTTGGAACATAATCTGGTATCTCTAGACTATTTTATTTGTGAGAGGTTTGGTTGGATACAAGAAATTTTCTACTGAACAAATATCACTTTAGTATACTACATTCAAATTTATTATTCTGACTGTCATAACCATAGGAAATATAGCAAACTATGTAGCATTGAATTCTTATTTCAGGATATATTTTGAATAAAAGTAGCCATAAGTTTAAAATAGCTGTGTCGTATCGAATTTTTAATTGTTACTTGCAAAATATTTATTGGTTGAAATGAAGAAATAGCTGTTTGTTAGTCATATGTCTACATGTTTTAATTATTATTCGTACTTCTATCTATGCTAACAAAGATTTCTTATAAATAACTACAGTACAATCCACTTAATTTGACTCCGCTAATAGTGCCCTACCGCTGAATTTGACCGCGAATTACACAGCGTTTGGTTTGATTCCCATTTGAAAGTCTATAAAAATGTGTAATATAGTGACACTTAATATGACACGTGATTACGGATTCCACTGCATTTTCTGTTTTAGTAAGAGAAAATGGCCTGGGTTTAATTTTTTTATTAATACAGAAAATAATTTTATAATCGAATCTGAAAGTGGAAGATTTAAATGGAATGTACTCCATTTTTATGGCGCACAAAAACTTGAAAAGTTGAATGGAGGTTAAAATAGATTAAGGGAAAAGAAACCATACTTGAATCGACGACGACCATTATTCATTTTCAACAGCCATTACAAAAGGGGCGGGGCTTAGAATTGTTCTGCCTCTTCATGGTATATTGACATAAAGGTAGTACAGTTCCGAAGAAGGGCGGGAATCCACGCCCACTTGTGACGTAACTCAATGACAACTCTTTGGAAAAACTAAACAGTCGGAATAGTTTTCTTTTATAATAAAAAAACACTTGAAATATTTAAAATGTATATATTTGCGATAGTAAATGCAAATAATTTTAATTAGAAATAAAATCGATTTGAATCGATAATCAGTGCTATTATCATCTCTGATTGAGAAGGTCTTCACAGATTGGTGTACATTCTTAATAGAGATGTTGCAGATGTCGATTTTTTCATATAAAAATCATAACAAAAACTGTGTTCATTATTCCAAAAACAAATAATTTTTAACAACTTCATTACATATTAAATAATCCAAAATAAATGTTTTTTAATACGTTTCATGAAAAGTAATATTTCTGATTTGTTTGATCTGATTGCCAAACAAAATTTTTGTTGTAAATTGGTCAAAATGTAATGCTTGATTAGAAAGCCGAACTGAATTCTTGCGAATAATCGCACCATTCCTAATTCTTAATATTAATTTAAATAATACAGTGAAAAATTGTAATGCAGTTTGGCTCAGAAACAAGTTTTTATAGAAAAAAAATAATTAGAACATGTTTTAAGTAAATTTATAAAACAACATCCCTCCAAAAATGATTTAAAATAATGTTTTTCCTTAGATTATTGTAAGAAACATGGAGTATTCTTACCTCAACCAACGGGTTTATTTTACTTCTCATGGCCATTTGTTTTTCAGTGTATTATTAGTCGATTAAAAGCACCTAGACCGGTTGTAAAGGGAGCCAATATATTCGTCCATTTTATTTATATTTTTGTCCTATTACCTTATAATTCGCTAGGATTATTATTCGGCCTTTGATATCCACAAATGGAAACCTTTTTTCGCGCTGAAAATATCCACCCAGGATTCGATCCTACCACACCCGAGAAGGCACTAGACCAGTGATGGGCAAACTATGGCCCGCCGAGGTAGTCAATCCGGCCCGAGCCATGATTTTAAAAATCACATAGGGTAAATTATAGATAATGAAAAAATATATTTTGTGTAAATAAAATAAAATTATATTTTTAAGTACCGCATACAATTATATAATACTATAGAATATAAAATAAAAATTGGTTTGTAAT
This sequence comes from Clogmia albipunctata, assembly GCA_001014945.1. Taxonomy (NCBI): domain Eukaryota; kingdom Metazoa; phylum Arthropoda; class Insecta; order Diptera; family Psychodidae; genus Clogmia; species Clogmia albipunctata. The sequence goes on from JXOV01001334.1 coordinate 13,117, forward strand.
ATTTAAAATTATTTTCTTTGTTTTAAATTTTTTCGGCCAAGATAATTTGTGTGTTTGATCAGGCCCGCCAAGATATTTTGGTATGCCACCCGACCCTCCTCTTAAAAAGTTTGCTCATCACTGCATTAGACTATACAGGCGGAGATTATTAAATTGAATTTTTAATGCAATTTAAGTTAAAATTAGAGCATTTTGTATTTGCCAACAATCCCAATGCAGTAAAAAATAAAACAATCTCGCATTTACAAAATGAAGATTGTTGTAAATTTTGATTTGACATCAAGATATAGCACAATGGACGTGGCTGTCCGCCTTTCTTCGGAAAGTTACTATCATTAAAGTGATCATTTTACCATACCTCTTTCCATCATTGGGACTACTAAAAAATAAACGATACTATTATAAATTCCACAAATACGATATTTAAATAACTAACATTAATCAAATTCACTAAAAGAACACCTAAATTATAATTGATGAGAAAACCAAATTAATATAAGTATTACCAAATTATTATCAAAGAGAGATTGTAAAAATAATTCACAATAATTGGCAATTTGCGAATTTATGTCATGACATTAATTTCATAAGCTTCCGAGAGAGGAAGGAAAAGCTCCTTGAAATTAATTCAATCAACTTTTCCTAATTGTCACGTACAATAAAAGTAGTTTTTATTTCAAATTCAAAATTTTAAACAGTTAACATTTATCTAAATTTATTTAAAAGAAGTTTGTTATGTTTATTTTAGAAATTTATATATGTTATTTAAATTATAATATCCCAATATAATAAGTATTTACAAAATATATTTCACAACATATTAGTAAAATTTACTGATTTTCATTGGCATTTTGAAAATTCTCATTTTAACTTAAAATTACTTGTTAGGAAATTTCGAATTGGAAAAGTATTCAAATTTTACTCCGTTTTATTTTAATATTTGTTGTATTTAAATCTAATAAAATCAATGCAAAAAGTATCTAATAGATACATAAATTTTTAAATTAATGAAAAATTAATAATTAAAAAAGTTGCCCACCCCTTTTCTAAACCGTCGCTTATAATTTTAAATTTTCGAATAAAAACGTTTTAACGGCTTTCAACAAAATTAACGCATATGTATTGAGCTTTTAAGTAGAACTGAATATGTAATATATTATTTTAAGTACCGCAGAATGGACTCAATCTAAACTTCATGTCAGCTACTTATCTATGAGTAATTTATTGTCCTAAGAAATCAGTTGCGCGCGTTAAAATGACTTAAATATAATTTTTTAATTTCTGCTCCAGTAAGCAATTTGGTTTTTTTCTGTAAATAATGTTTGGAAAATAGCACGTCAATTACCAATTTGTTAGATGGTCAAATTATTAAAAATTTATTTTTAATAAGAAAAATTATAAAAGTATTATGTGGCTTATTAGACTTTTCATTTTAATTGTACGGCATACCATATTTTAATTTGGTTATATTATATAATATTATCAATTTGCCATAATAGTAGGGTAATTAGGTTTGGTTCCTTATTATAATTTTTCTTTTGAAATTTAAGGAATTGTTCATAATTTCATGTCATTCAACATTGAATATATAAAAAATTTAAACTATAAAACATTAATTTCTTATTTTATTAATTTACTATCTTCAATACAAACAACAATCTGATGTGTTACATCAGTTAGTGCTAAGTTATTATAGGTACTTATAATTATAGTTATAACATAAGAAATTAAACAACAAAAATTATTGATACACATCTTTAAGGTAGCGTATTTACATCATTGCACATTCCTGACAAGGAAATCTTCCGGATCTACATCAATTAGATAGTTGTATTATGATTTTATAAAAAGAACGAGCGGATCTTTATTAATAGTAGACGGCAATCTATTCCATATGGTCAAATAGGAAAAATTAAATGAAACGGCGTTGGCATTCCGTTCTAAAAAAAACATTTTAAAGTATTTGCCGAACGGCGCGCCGTTTATTCTGATTAATAATTGTCAACTTTTTTTTAGTATTGTGTATTTTTTAACAAATCTTGCTTTCAAATAATTATTTTTAAAACTTGGTTTTTTAATTAAATTTAATTAATAACACCGGGTTTTCCAAACACAGATTATTTTATTAAATAAAAAAAATTAATTATTCTACAAAAAGTCCTTTGACGAGAGATTCGTCAGCAAAGATTTATGAACAAAGTTTGTAACAAGAAAGGCAATTGTTCGTGGTCAGCTGGAGTACTTATAGGAAGAATTCTGGACACACTGGAGGGGGTTTCTCTGTTGATGTAGTTGATCGTCCAAATATTCTTAAAAAAGGTCATCGATGTCACTATTGAAGATTAGGTTGTTTATTTCCAAAATAGTTGCTGCCAGGTTTAATTAATTAATTTACTCTATTTGATAACACGATGCATCAGTAATTTGAGATTGCAGAGCACATTTATAATTCTGATTTCGAATTTAACCACTGACAAAGCATATAATTAATTTCATAAAATTTAATTAATTTTGATAATCTGCTTTTTCTTCTGATTAGTAATGATTTAAATAAATAAATGATAAATTATAAATTCTCTAGCTGCAATATTCTATACCTATAACTATATATTTGAAAATGAACAAGAAAAAATGAAGTGGTTATCATTGTTAATGCTATTTTCATTAAATCATAATTGTTTAAAATATTTTTATAGCTTTCTTAATGAATTTAAGAATAGAAATTAATACACACAATTTTTCTATTTTGGTATTTGCTTTCTCTTCAAATTTAATTTCAAAACACTGTCCCATCGCCGGCTTTAAATACAAATTGCAAATGAAATGCCATGCATATTAAAATGATCCAAATGTCAACTGTTTAAAATGGAATATGTTAAAACATTTGCTATAATTGAAGCTAATTTTCAATTAAACTGCCTTTAAAAGAAAAATCAATATCTAGAATTTATATATGACTAGTAAAGGACACAAATAATTATTCAATTTAAATACTAAACATAAGTATGATTTATTTCAATATTTTATTAAATGAACTTCGTCCCCTAATTAAAAATAAAATTGATAAATTCATATAATTTATTTATTTGATTTCCATAATTAAAGATCATATTAATTATCTAGGAACTATGTTTTCCGAAAATGGAATAATTAAACCCTATTTTAATTAAACAATATTTTATAAGATAATCTCATTAAAACTACTTTAAAAAGAGAACAATTGATTGTTTTTTTTATGTTTTTGATATTAATTGGTATTGTAAAAAAGATAAATATCAAATACTTCGAATGCAGCTATTTAAAAAGCATCTTTCCGTCGATTTCAAACCAATCATCCTACCGACGGTTTCTGGTCCAAATTACGTTATCGTCTTCAAATGTTGAAAGGAAAGAATAATTATTTAAAAATTTATATACGAGTATATGCTTATAATTTTTTAAAATGAAAATAAAATTAAATTTTGTCAAAATAAATACCAGTTTAAGTTCTGTTCATTGGCCAGTAAATTTAAACTTTATCAAAAAGTTATCTATATAATATAATTATTTAAAATATATTTTTTGCGAATGTATGTGTTGGTGAAAATTTTCTTCTATTTACTTGGCAACGCCCTTTAAATATGGCGGAAGAGGAGGAGCCAAAGAACGATAGAAAGAAGAAAGAGTACGAAGAGGAACAAACAAATAGAATGAAAGAATATTAAAATTAACAAATAGAATAAAATAACGCAGAATTACTTTCACTGTTTAAATAATTCTTTTATTGTAAGAGAATTTAAAAGCATTGTTCAATTGGTTTGTTCAAATCATATTTTTATTTCAATAAATCAAGAATTTGTTTAAATTAAACCTAATAATTTGTTTTAGTTTTTGGAAAGAATTTTACTTCTAAAATATTAGAAGAAATTTTCATTTTTTTCTGTTTAAATAAACAATTGATTTTTGTGATGATTTTCTATAAAAAGAATTATCAAAATTCAACCGTTTTTATTTTATAAAATAAGCAAATGAAATAAATTGTAATTAGTATTAGTACCAAGCTGCAACATCCTTGGTACTAAATAGTTTTTTTTATTTTCATCCACACATATTTTGGCATTCGAATAAAATCTAACCAACCTATACATTTTGACCAATTAAAAGCGAAAATTTCACTTGGCAGACAGGCCGGACGAAGCGAAAATATGGCTTTTCACGAAATACCAGTTTTATATTTCATTTTTTAATATTCAATGAAGTTGTACTTGTGTTGTATTTGCAACAACAAAAAGGCTTTTTAATATGATTCTTATATAAAACTTCAAAGAACCGCGACATTCCTGTTTTATAAAATACTTTTTAAAAATTAATTATTTGCTTATTTAAAGAAAAGTAATTGAGGAAAAAATAAATTAGATGCGCTTTGAACTGTTTAATTAATGTTGTTATGGGCATTAGAAAATGGTTCAAGTCTTCCCAAGGTTAATGTAACTGCTTTGAGAATTTTAAAGTTTAAAGAATTTAGTCATTAAGATCGTTTAAATTCTTTCGTCCTTCACCATTGTGATGCAAAAAGGGTGAACCACTTTCGAAAAATTGGAACAATTTTCAAAGTGCCCAAATGGGATTTCTCAAGGACGGACGATCCTCTTTGCGCATAGTTCGGAATAGGAGACGCATCAAGGTCCATATAGAATCAATACTAAATTCGTTTCCAGCCATAATTCATCGGAAAACTTGGCAGCCAATTCGGGGCTTTACCAATAAAATGTAACCTCGACAGCAAAACATTCAAACAATAAATTATGTGTTTATAGGGCGTTTTATTTTGGGAAGAATAATAATATAACGACGTATAAACTGTCTGAGAAAGTTCCATATATAGTGGGAATGTTATAAGGGGAAATACAATAAACCCATTAACCATAATAAATCAAACTACAAACTACGGATAGTGGTGAAATGCAATTTGGCGATGGTATTTTAATTTACCTAATTCAAAGGAATAGAGCAAAAAAAAATTATTAAACTGAATTTATTTAATTATTTCCTTAGAATATAATAAAATAAATTTATTTAAAAGTTGACTAGTTTAATCACAAAAATTATTAATTACATTTACATGATATTTATGACTTTTTTGTGAGTGTAAATTCCAGTCATTCTATTGTTGTATAGTGTATTACCATAGTGATTTATATTTGTTATAAAAATATGTAAAGAACACCCAAAAAATCTTTTGAAATATTTTTAAACTCATCCTTATATTAGCATTGAGAATAACGATTTTATAAACAAAATAATATTGGAAATGCTGTAGGGAATTCAATCATTATATTCACCCAAATTTAACTTAAGGAACCAAGTTTAAATAGTGAAATATTTGTTGAACACCACATATTCTATTGTTATGGAAATGTTTTCACCATGGGATGATAAATCTTGGCAAACACGATTGCTGACAAAGCAAAAACTGAAGAAGAAATTCTTGTTGGTCCAAGATTAATAATCTAAAATCATTTTAATGGTTGCCATATACAAAACCACTGGACTCTTCAGACAAAGTTGTAAAGAAAGATCTCTTATGTTGTAGCATATACAGTCGACTCTCGATAGTTCGAGCCTCTAACGAGTTCCATACAAAATCTCTTGATATTTTAAACTAAATCCATACAAGTTTGCACTCTCGGTAATTTGAACTCATCGGCGTAAAACACTCGACAATTTGAAGTATCAAATTTGTTGTTGCAGCATTTTAACCGCCGTTTCTCTTAGAAAAATTAAACCACTTGATAATTCGAACGTTTGGTAATTCAAAGTACTTTAAGGGTCCCTCGGAGGTTCCCATTATCGACAGCAGACTGTAGTTGTTTATAAATCAAGACCGATAAGCAAGCAATATTAAATATCTGTCTTTCAAAGAGTTGAATGACCAAGTATTAAATAATACTTAGTGACTGTGTTTTATACAAGACTTAAGGCATTTTTATATCAAATTTACACTTGAATCTAGAAAAAAACTAAAAAGATCTCTTGTTACTCTAAATCTAATGTGAGGAATTTACTAATGTTTATTATATTCCTTTTAACTTTTTGTATCTTAAAGACGTCCTTAGTGAAATTAAAGTAAAGTATTAAATAAAGTATAAACGAATTATCGATATTCGACTGTATCTGGAATGTAGGCTGTTTGAAATTTATTAAATTATTTACTAGTTTTGTGGAATTTATATACTATTAATTTTTAATGATGAATACTATGTTTTGTTATTGGTTATTTAAGCATTAAACATATTGAAATAAATCTATTGAAATTTATAATTTATTCAGATTTAATTTGAAAATTTGTAGTTCTCTTTTTTGGTGCTAAGTATTAAGTGAATAAGTCAAAAACCCGTTGGTTGAGGTTAACACTACCCGGGTTCCTTATAAGGAATGTAAAAGAGAAATTTCATTTATTCTCATTTTATCCAGAAAATCAGTGGTTTTCTCATGAGACATTTAATTATTCTATTAAGATAGATTTAGAAACAGAACTTATAGTGATTGTTTGTTGCCTGGAAATTAAAAATATTGCTAATAGAAAATCATATTAAATTATTTAATAATTTTGAAATTGGCTGTTTATTGAATTTGCGTATGAGTAGATAATATTGATAATATCAAATATCATCGATTGAATACTTTAGAAAGCCAAATTTAGTAATTTCATTTGAGCATATGATTTGAAAAGGAAATTCGAATATAATTTAAGAATAAATATGACAAGCGCATTCCCGAATGATGTATGAATTATGACTAGCATTAAAATCATAAAAGAACATTTGATATTCTTATACATTTTTAATTTCAATCTAAAATTTTATTTGGCAAGTTCATAAACGTGAACAGCGGGTCATGAATTTTTGAGGAGAGTCAGAGAACCCGCCGTCGCAGCAGCAGCATCCAGCGAGATTTGTTTGGAGGTTGAATGGAACCCGCATCCCGGCTGATTTAGCGGGGCATCAAGAATTCATTTCCCTTGTTCTCTAAATTGTGTGTTTAAATTAAAAATTCAAGCTGAATTTGCTTTCCTTGTACAAATAAAAAATGAAGTGGAGGGTGGGAGGGAATGGGAAAAAGCAGATCCAGATTAAAATGATTTGCGACGAGAAATTGGCGAAAAGGAAAACACGCTTCTCTCTTCTTTTGTGGAAATGGAAACTTTGTTTTTTCCTCTTCCATTTTGTGTGGACATAAAAACCCAGAAGAAATGTTATCACAAGGAAATAAAATCGTAAAACTGTTGGAACGAAAATGGTAATAAAACTGCCGAGGGAAATTTTATTTATTAATTTTCTTTTAACCCCCTTTTATATTAGTCCTTTGTGAAAATGCGGGCTGACATAGACCATTCGTTTAGATAAGGAATTGAATGCTATGCACACTCCCTTTCAACCCAGCTCAACTTCAGCAGCGACAAATTCACTCAATTGTGTATATATATTTTATATAAATAAAAGTATATATACAGGATATATATTTTTATTCGAGAATTTTATAACTAGAGAGCCACAATGAGCGAGCGACCGAGTTTCTAGCCCCTATTTTTTTACTTTCCCTTCCATTTTGGGTTTGAATTTTCTCGATTTGCTTTCGATTTCGAATTGCGTTCTCCATCATTTTAACCATTTCCTAATCTCAATCATTTACAATTATTGAAACTAGCAATTTAATGAAATTGTCGTCCATTTATTAACTGTTGGATCCGATTCTACGTAATAATTATCTCTCTCCCCATATCGTAAACCCATCAACCTGAACCTCGTTATTTTATGATTTCCAGTAAAATTCCATTGTACTTTTTGCCTTTTCGATTCCTCGTATTTCGTTTGGATCTTTTTTTCGTTACTCGAAACATGAATTTGATTGTAGACACACAAATTTCAGATCTCCTCTAAACAATTATTCTCACACTTGAATCTGAATCTGAAATCGGTTTGAGTTTATTAAAGTGTTTCAGCCCCAAATAAATTTAAAAGAAGTAAAACTGTAATATTATTAATGGTAAAATGGAGACATCATCATAAACTCTCAAATGATCGTTTCTCTTTTCGTTATAGTCACTATGTTTTATTACACAAAACCAATAAAACAAATCCAGAAGATGCTGAATAATTACATACATACAATATAAAGAACAATCATTATTATTATCTCTCTCGCTCTCTGTTCGACCAATTAACTCTTTTACTGTTCAAGAATCGCGTCTCAATTGGGATTCCTCCTCAAGATTAGTTTGGTATTTTTTGGTTCACATATTGTTAATTTAATTCTAAAATTAAATACTTTAGGTATTTTGTCAGTTAAAACTGATACAACCGTCATAATAAGTATTTATTTTGTCAATAACATTCTAAAACACTAGCACTTAATTGTTATTTATGCAACAAGGTCTATAAGATAAGACATTATTAAGCAAAAGGGTTGTTTTAAGCCACGAGGGTAGCGAGTGTCTTAAAGAACGCCTGAGTGTTTAATAATTATCGACCATGTTTTATTCAAAATTGTATGCTTTTTTAAATAAATTAACACAAAAACATTCATTTTCTTAAAACCAAATTTAAAAATTGTCTCCCTCACATTGTTTTTTATTTACTTTTCTAATTGCATGGAAATGTTGAGAAAGCTATATCTTGTTTCTCTTAATTGCACACAGGAAGTATCACTTTGATCTTTCAATTAATACGTTAAATTTAAATTTAAACAGTGCGTAAAAGAGAAATCCGATATGTGCATCTCTTTTAAAACGTTTTACTTAGATTTAAATAATCCGTTTTGTTGTGAAATCATCCACAAATACAGTTAAACCATACACAACGAAACTGATAGACATATATAAATTGGTTGGATTTCTTTCATGGAGATTACACTTTAATAATAAAGAAAAAACACTAGTGCTTAAAACAATTCTTTAAAAGGTCATGACAGAACAAATTTTAATGCCATAATATTAGTTTTATGCAACAAAAATGCATAAAAGAATACGTAGAAGTTTGATTTTCCTTTGAACAAATGAAAATATATCTGGCTTTTTTCGAAAGAACAACAACACGATAAAAAAAAAGACGATCCATCCTTACGATAACTTTTGTAATGTGCAAGATATTAAGACATCAGCGGATTGCAAAACTTCAAACAAAAAGAAGACATCTATCTCATTTTACAAATTTGAATTAAACGCGGTTAAACTATGTAAATTTTGAAGTTGTTGTGGTTTAGGTGATATTGCACTGCGACCAGTGGCGTAGCTAGAAGTTTTGCCGCCCCTCACATCAATTGAAAATTTTTAAAAATCTAAGTCATTTTTCATAATTTTTTGCTACTGTCAAGTAGTCAAGTAGAATAATAGTGAAGATTTAGGAGTAATATAATAAGGCGAATTTGAAAAAAATAGGTTTCAAAAGTGTTTTTCATATAGGAAAAATGCATATTATGGACAAAAATTCCGTCCCAAAAATTTTCCCGCCCGGGGCTGTCCGCTGCCCTCCGCCCCTCCGTATTTTGTACCCCCTGGTGATTTATCCTGACCAATCGTCAGTTTTTATTATGTCCTCAAGCCCAATAGCCTTTATGAAGCGTTGAAAGCTTGGTTTTTCAATAGTATCTTTATTTGTTCCTTATCAAAAAAAGGTTTCCCTAGGTAACTATGCCTCTTGGATGCTAGCGCTGGGCATTCCATGAGTATGAGGTTTCCGAGGCATGGCTGCAGAATCTGCATACGCCGTCCAAGTGGAGTCCTAATTTGTGTAGGAGTCCATTCAAGGTGTTGTGTTCTGTTAGTAGTCTTGTCTTATGACATGTAGGTTTTGTTTACTCAAGTTTCGACAAAGTGCTTGTCTTTTTTTGTCATGTAATCTTAGTGCAGTAGCCTAGATTGTCTGAGCCTCGGTATGTTGTCCCAGTGTTTGTTGGGTTCTTCTGACACTTTGCTTTTGAGTTGCAGTTTCAGGAATGAGTGGGTTATTCCCATTCATAGTTCCGGTCCCTCAAAAGGTAAATTCTGAAGTAGAACCATTATTTTAGGGTTTTCGTTTTAAAAGCCATCTATAAGTCTTTGAGTGTTTAAGTATTATTTAACAAACGAGCCTCCTTTAAATTCATCGCGAGCCGTGTTCAAAAATAATTTAAAAAATATATATAAATATTAGTTCCTTCTAAATTTAAAATTAATAATTTTTTTTTATTATAAATAGATTTTTATAATAAAAACCTATATAATAATATATTAATATAATTATAGCTATTTCGCCAATGGTTTATTATACATTTAAAATCATTTTATGTCCCAAATATTATTAAATTTAAAATACATTCTGATTAAATTTATTTTCGTCTAAACTCTTCACCACGAGGAGAGGGAAGAAGAGGAAGAAGTCGAGTCAATTTAATGGTGTTGGTCATTTTAAACATATAAAACGGAAAAATAATAATAATAAAGTTGTGTGATTGCGTTTGTGTTTTATCATTCCAACACAAATGCCGGTTTCGGTTTTATATCCAATCACAATTCATAATAATTCCACTGTTCCACTGTGTATACATATATAATCATTATTTGTTATTCATATAATACATTATTATAGAAACGAAAAAGAAGAGGAGGAAAACGAAGAAGAACAGACGAAAACGAGCGGCTCGAGCAAGCCAGCAAGCAAACATTCTCAGTGCTGTAAAAGTCTCACATAATGAGTACAAAATATGAAAAGTGGTGCTGACTGCTGCTGCTGCTGCGTTTTAGTGCTGTTGCCGTTGTAAAGAGAAAGAGTGAGAGTGTGAATCAAAAAGTCTTTATATAATTCGCACTAATCTCTTCTGGCCGATCCGAATTCTGAAACGCCGCGCGAAAATTACTTTGAAATGTGCCACCACCGAATAAACAACACACAGCAGCACACAATTGAACTTGCTGGCTGGCTTCTCAAATTGAACTGAACTAATAAAATTAAATTTTATTAATACTTAAAATATAATTTTTATTGCCTCTTAAACGCCAATAATAATTGTTATTACCGTTTGATAAAAATAATCGAATCGGGCAAAGATTGGCATCAGCTGAGCAGCTGAAGAAATCGAACAAGTGTGATTTTAATTAAAGCAAAACAAACAAACAAAATAGTAGAAGTGTGATTTAACCAGTGACTATTAAGCTCAGTGTTTCAACCAGATAATAATTTAATCGTCAAATTGATAGCGTTTTTTGCGGTGACTAACCCAGTTCTAGGTAAGATGAAACTCAATTTATTTATTCATTGAAAATGCACTCACTTTTCCATGGAGAAATTCTTTCTTCTCGTCAACCAACGTTCGGCGGCGTTTTCCACTTTTCCTTCTTTTTTTTGTGTGTTTCTTCTGAGTGAGTCGGGAGTTTATTTAAGAATCGTGTATCCCCCCTTAGATTCTACTGGGCAACTCAAATGATGTGCGCCCACTACATATAAAAACGAAATAAAGGGGCTGTGATCATACAAATAAACATAAGTGTATGTATTCCGAATTCCTCAATCATCGCCATCGTTGTCGACGTCGTCGTCGTCGTTGTACAACAAAGTTTAAGGAATAGAAATAATATATAGAAGCAGAAATTTTATACTTTTATTAGTCTCCATAAAACCGTCATTGCATGAGTACAAGGATTGCGGTGTATTGTTGTGTGCTTTGTGAGAGCTATTTTATTGTGACAGAAGAGTCAATAATTAACAGCAATTGTGAGAGGAGTTTGTTCAATCATTCAAGTATCATCAGGTGTGTGTTTTAATTATTATTACCAATGAGTTTATGAATGTTCAGTTTTAACGGTTTAAAAATTGCAATATTGAAAAAGAAAGTGAATCAAGTGGAAAATGATGTTCCCATCTTTTTGTGTGCACTCACTTTATACAAAGTTTGAGGCGGTGGTAATTAGCTGGTGAATTATAGTCTAAATAAAATAAAATCTAGAATGAGTTTTTCATAGACGTACGTTGTTTCGGTAGTTCATTAAATTATCATCATCATCCTGATGTTGTGTGCAGTAGAGGCTAATGGTCGTCAAACATTGAATTACACACATCTATCAAAATATTTGCTAAAAGTTGATGTGAGTTTTATTGATCTTGTTGTTGGTTCGTTCCTGGCTCGCCGGCTCGTCGTTTGCTCATTTGTTCGCCGCCTTTGCCCCACACACATATTTAGTATTTAGAAGACGACGGTAAACGGAGCAGCAGCGCGCGCGTTGTATTATTATTTATAATAAAAACGACGAAGCCGCCACCGTAGAGTAGAGTAGCATCGGTCATAAATCTATAAACACTCAATAAACCTCAATTTATTGTTATGACTTCAATAAATACATTATATTTGTTATGTTACTTCACAAACAATAAAAGAAATATTTAAGAGATCAATAATTGTTCCATAAATTAATTACCCACTAATCGATTTAATGATTGTTAAACTTTTATTTGCCGATAATTAAACATTTCATAAAATTGTTAAATTGTATCTTTTATCTCTTTTATCTACCAGTTTTTATTTTATTGATTGTATTTTGAATTTTTGTTTAGTATCTTCTTCATTTTTGAGCAGAATTTTCACGATTATTATAAAATAACAACAACAACAAGAATAAAGATGGCGGTGAATAAACCACTCCCCCCGCACAGGCGGAGCCAATTTGATTAAAGATTAAAAATGGAATCCAAATTTTGATGGAGATCCGAATTAAAATCCGATAAAATGCCACAATTTCGGAAATATTTTAATAATAGTTGATTTTTTTTCTATAAAAAGACAATCAAACTTATCTTATCTCAATACAAGCATTTGCAATTTAATATTTATTGACTGTTCGATCATAAAAGGATTATTTAACGCATTCCTTCTTTCTTATCATATTTTAAATAAAAATACACTAGTAACAAAATTTTTCCTTTAAATATCCACTTGCAATTAACATAATTCAATCTTTATTACGTTAAATCACCAGTCACCATATAAAATTTGATTGTTTTATTAGTTCTCCTTTAATGATACTTAAATAGTATTATATTTATGACCATGCTCGTACATAATAAAATTATAATAAATGTGAATATTTACTCAATTAAATTTAAAACACTGTTAGTTTGAATACAAACTTTTTATTTAGAAAGTGATTACTGCTTTTGGACCTGATTTTATATGATTTCATATAATTTTGAATAGAAATATAAAAAATAATTTATTAATTTTTAACAAACTCGAACTTATCCGAGACAAAACTGCATTTAATGTGGGAAAATCTGACACCCAATTCTATTTTACTGCAAATAAAACTCATTATTTCATGACCATGAGAAAAGCTACAAAAATGTTATAATCCTCTCACAATCAAGGTATAAAGAAATTAAAGTAATTAGTAATTTTATTTTTATAATCAAAACTTTGTGGGATAATTATGAATAGACTCTGGAACTCTATTTGTTTTGAAATTGTTAAGTACCATTATTCAACGGGGCTTAAATCTTTTATGATTATCTTTTGAAATCCTGACAATGGATTTCTAATAAAGTAATTGCAAATTTGAGATAAAAATGATGGTTTTTCCTTAAATCAATGAATTATTTATTTAACGTAAAAGAAAGGCTTTTCTAATTGGAAATCAATCCCGTTTAAAAACCAATTAGAATTTGAAGCCAGCCCAAAAGCGTCTATTCATCGTCTTTTAATGCCAAAACAAACATCGGCTTATTACTATTATATTTAGCTATTCCACTTGCTCTGTGAAATATACTCGTTAAAAATATCTTAATGACATTCATTTCTTTTTATGAATCAAGTTAATGGGCTTTAAATTGTTATGGAGTGGTTATTAGCTCTTTAAATTTAATACACATTGATGAATCAAGTAATTTTTAAACCGTTTTCATCTGCAAATAGTACACGATAAATAAATATTTATAGCGCTCGAGATATCATAAAAGTAAAAATAGCTCAATTAAACAGTTAAAATCTTTGGGTATTACTAGGTTATATTTATTTATTTATTTTTGATAAGGTGATCCCGCACTATGACTTACAGCGAGCCCATAAGTTATAGTCCTTGTAGGGAATCCAAAACCTAGTCTAACTTTAGGGTTTTGAGTTGCGCCGCAGTTAAGCGTATTGCCCTTAGATATTTCCAGTTTCCAACGCAGTCTTTTAGAAAGTCAAGAAAAGTTTCCACTTCATTCCCACAGAACCTGCATTCTTTTTCTTCGATGAATCCTAGCTGTCGCAGGTGCTTGTCAAGTTGGTAATGCCCAGTCCAGACAATCCTGACTTTGTCCCTTTTGAAGAGCATAAGCTCCAAAGTTCTTTTGTGTTTACAGGTTCCCATTGTCGTTTTCGAGTGCATTAGGCCTGGAAATTTTGTCCATTCTCTGCATATTTTAGCTCTATCCCTTAGACGGCTTTCTTCTTTGAGGTCGCTTAGACCGATACCACAGAAAGGCTCTGGTTCCGCTTCTTCTTTATCGAACTCGTCCGCCTTTACGTTTCCTACTATTCCTGTATGGCCTGGAAATCAATATGCATTTACTTTATTGTAGCATCCTAGGTCGTTTAGCTTTGTTTAGCATTTCCAGAGCTTTCCAATGCCTTCAGAGCTGCTTGACAGTCCGACATTATGGCTATGTTCCGAGAACGTTGTCGTGAAAGTTCGTATTTAAGCGTATTTATCAATGGTGATAAATTTCTGGGTATTGTCCCCTGGATATCGAGATATTCTTCTATGTTATGAGTGCTATATTCGAAGTATTTTTTAATTTTTTTTTATTTTATTCTTAAAATAATAATTTAATGTATATTAGTTATTTGTACAAGGTCGATAGGATAAGGAATTATTAAATACAAGGCGGTTTTGGTTTTAGTGTTTAATAATGCTTATCGACCATGTTTTATACAAAATTTTATGAATTTTAAAATACATTAACACAAAAAATTTTAAAATAATTCGAAATTCTGTAAAAATATGATATATTTTGCTCTGTTCCGTTATTATATAATAATTAAATATATCAATAGTAATATGCAAATACGGCAAAGCAACATTGTATTTAAATTAATTCAAATAAACCGGTAACGGTTTCACATTTTTGTTAAACTTTAATTTCATTGCACTAAATTTAGAAAAATTTTATTTGGTAATTACTTTTGATTTCTCCGATACAAATTCTAATATTTGGGAAATAGTTTTCAATGATGTTTATGTTTCTATTTCATAACAAAATGTTGATTTGAAACAGAATTTGTATATATTTTATATAAAATCCAAAACTGTAACCTGAAAGTGTCGGATATTGTTCGTCAAAACTAGTCATTATTTAACAGAAAAAACTCCAGTATCAAAGTAACTTTTCATATAATTTGATGGATTTTGTTTGCGGAGGTCTAACGTTAATAATAAAAAAAGGCTTGTGCTTCAAAGAAATCTTTAAAGCACTTTTGCTATAAAAACAGACATAACAATTTTGAGTATCATAATATCAATGTTAAGCAACAAAAATGTATAAAATATAATATTTAAGGCAAAAAAACAATATCTTTTTCGATTTTAACCGTTTTTACTTTAAAAAACACTCTGGACAATAAATTTAAATTATAATTTAGTTTTAACAAAATACGATTTTTATAATTTTAGATTTAGTTACTATAACTTTTTGGTGGAATATTAAAAACATATTTGAAATTTCTTTTTTAACATATTTCGTGGATTCAAAATTTATTATTTCTCTTTGTTGTCTGTTGAGCGGTAAATTTATTAACCAAATAAATCAAATGTGGGTGTAGAGTTTGATATATGTATTTTTTGGGACAATTTTAATTGATTTAAGGTTCGGTATTTGTCCTCACATCAAGATTTTTTTTGGGTTCAGCCGAGACAAAAGTTAACTGAGAGTTGACAGCCGTTAAATTCATTACTCTGAATGATTTTATCGATAATAAAATAATATTAAATCAAAGTGGTGAGGTCATGCTGGTCAGTTTTCAAATTTTAATACAGAAAAAAGACTTAGTTGTAGANTTTTTTGGGTTCAGCCGAGACAAAAGTTAACTGAGAGTTGACAGCCGTTAAATTCATTACTCTGAATGATTTTATCGATAATAAAATAATATTAAATCAAAGTGGTGAGGTCATGCTGGTCAGTTTTCAAATTTTAATACAGAAAAAAGACTTAGTTGTAGATTAATCGTTATTTAAAATATATGATAATAAAATGAAAATCAATTTGTACAACAATTTGCCACAAAATTTAAATTAAATATTAATCGTATTTTTGTATCAAATGTTTCTCATAATTTTGTTGGTTTTATTTGAAATATTGAAGAAAAACGGACAACATACACTGCGTTTCATCTTTTTATGACAGGGGTATTCGATTAAATTTTA
>JXOV01001345.1:0-53566 GCA_001014945.1 Clogmia albipunctata
TTGAAACGGTAAACATTAAAATTTTTAAACAATTAATTAGTTTAAAATATAGGCACGGTCCTATGGCATTGCCGAAACCAATATTTTGTGTAAATTAGCGGTAACAATGGATACCAAATTTCGGTTTTTAGAGAATTTTGTTGGATAGTTTATAATATTTTTTTTCACTAGTGAAATAAAAATCCAAAATTTTCACTGAGTGTCATAAAGTGAAACATTACGAAACTNTCCTATGGCATTGCCGAAACCAATATTTTGTGTAAATTAGCGGTAACAATGGATACCAAATTTCGGTTTTTAGAGAATTTTGTTGGATAGTTTATAATATTTTTTTTCACTAGTGAAATAAAAATCCAAAATTTTCACTGAGTGTCATAAAGTGAAACATTACGAAACTCAAATGGATATCGAAAACCGTATGTTTCGATACGGGAGTTCAAAAAATTCTATATGCAGTATTTGACATATTTCTTATTCTCAATTTTAAATTATTGGCAAGAATGTACTTATTCTAATTCAGTCAATTTGATGTAATCGGTAATACATGTTTTCGATTTGCTGATAGTGCTAATTCCCACATGAGCTTCAAGTTTGTTTAGTTGAAAAAAAAGTTATGAATAAATAAAATGAGAAGGTTTTTTTCGAAAATAATTATGCTCATTTCAATTGCTAATTCGGCAGATAATATGCATTAGTGGTTTTGTTCTTGAAAGTACGGGCTTTTATTGTGTTGTGTTCATTAACGAGTATTATGCAGATTGGATTTAGAATTGCGATATTCGGCGAATTGGTTTATTATATTTTGTTGTGTGTGAGCAATTTGTTGCTT
The DNA here is from genome assembly GCA_001014945.1 of Clogmia albipunctata. NCBI lineage: Eukaryota > Metazoa > Arthropoda > Insecta > Diptera > Psychodidae > Clogmia > Clogmia albipunctata. Next base: position 830 of record JXOV01001345.1, read on the forward strand.
AAATGAAATAGAGCGTGTCGACATTGCATCCTCTCTTTTTAAACTCTGGCATTGGACACACACAGGAATTGGGGAATTTTGAAGAGATTTTTGTTGGGTATATTATTGTTATTTATTATAGAATTATTTCGCTTGATTAAAATGCTAATATGGTTTTTGCATTTGTTTGATAAATGAATTTCGGTGTTGCTTTTACACTGCGGAATATTGTTCGTGATTCACTTAGTCTTAGACCATGAATGGAAATAGTAAGTGGATTATTTTTAAGTAATCTGTTTTCTTAGTATAATAATTTAATGGGCATTAAAAGGTGCTATAAATCAAAGAATTTATTTAATTGACATGTTTATAGTAAAATTTATTTATTGGCTAAAAAGCTATAAAAAATTAATAAATTATGTATAAAACCAATTGAGTAATCTTTGTTATATTTCAAATTTGATATACTTTTTAGCCAATAATAAACGTAATCTTTTGATTGAAATGTTTTGTATTAATTATATTTACTCTCATCCCCATGTAAGCGTGTTCCATATATTGCTTATAATTGTGATAGCCTGAAAAATGTGCATTGGAATCTCTACACACAAGGCAGTATAGATCTGACAGTGAGTTAGATTTTTTATGATAACCATATTTTGAGAGGCCGATATTAATTTACTACAGAAGAAGGCGATTACTACGGATAATGCCTAGGAACGGATCAGCAGCATTTAAATACATTGGTGATCAATGGGTTGGTGAAAACAATTCATCACGGTCCCAGAGTGTCTTTAATAATCGGCTTCTACTGTATTTTATATATTAAACAATATATGGTATGGTAGACTGGTCAGTTTAATTTTATAATATCGAAAAATAGCTTATTTAAGTACGATTATATAAACTTAATTGAGTCGGAATTTTTTAGCAATAAATATTTTATAATGTCAAATTTAGGAAGGATAAATAATTGGCGTTGTAGGGCATAGTTCGTAAACATTGTTTGTTCTAATTCAGTTTTTCAAAGATGAATGGAGTGCACAGAATCGAAGGAATAAACCGGATCTTTGTTTGTTGTGCTGGTTTGAGCATTAAGCCACACTCGGGGGCTTTAGTTCACAAACATACAAGGAGTTTCTCTATAATCGATTATTGGTCTTACGACGTCGATAACCAACCACCCTTAATACTAGCAATCTGCTGCTATTCAATGAAAGGATACTGATGAGAGTTATGAAAAGGATAGTCTTCTTCTTACTATCTGCAGTCAGTTTTGGTGGCAAATGCCTGGCAATAAATAGGATCTATAAAAAATCATTTGTTCGTGGTGTTAATCACATCATAACAAATAAAAATTCAATTGACAATTGTGGAAGATTGACAAGTATATTGATAGGGCATTTAAAAACTTTGATTAGACCTAGGCCGGTTATGATAGTTGAGTTGTCGTCGTAGAGGAATACTTTTCATAAAATTGATTTTTTTTATGTTTCCGCATATATTGTTACATACTTTTAAGCTAGATATTTTTAAGCCATGAAATCTTCATAAAATCGAGTTATTCAAATGTATTTTTGCAATCGCAGAAAACTTTAAAAATAAGATCATTTGAAATGTTTTCAAATTTAAATCGAAACGTTTACATTTATTTCTATCACTGTTAAATCGTTTAACAACTATACGGAGTATTAAAGGAGATCCTATTACTGCACATTGGATAATGGTGTTTTGAAAGATGAGCAGCAGTTGTTCGACAAATTGGAATTTTTCTGGAATCGTTTCCCTTTTGCTTGGTTGGTTGGGAGAAAAGGCGACCACGATGATGACGAGATGGCCATGACGGTGTTGGGTTATATTGTGGTGGGCTAAAAGCGTAAGATGTTTCCATGAGTGAGAAATGAATTTGCAGAAGAACGAGGAGAGGAGGGGGCGAAAGAAAGCGAAGGAAGAGGGAGTGTGAGGAAGTTTTGTGCACAAGCATTATATTAATTTTCTGGTGCTGGAGCAGCAGAAGCAGCAGCTCTCTTTAAAATATTAATGGAATCGGTCAGAGCCGGAGCACATTCCCTTGCATTTCTAATTAAAATATTTACATTTAATCATGTAAAACAGTGCCAAACACCCCCCTCACTGCCTCTGCACCACTCATATTACAATAATAATTTATGGATCTGGCAAAAGGAGAAATGATGGTGGCTAGAATTTTGCTGCAAGACGAGAACTATGCCAAATTAATATTCCACATAAGTTGTGAAGTAATTGTTCCGGCGGCGTCTCCTCCCCAGTCTTCCTTGCCTTGCCGTTCCTTTCCTCAGTGCAAAGACATCTCGGTTCAATTTTAAAATTTACCAGAAGCATCAGAGGCACACAGTTAATGTAGATGGTGTTATCAGAAAATGGGATAAGTCTTAATTTTCAAATTATATGAAATTCATAAAATGCAATATCGAAATCATTTAACTATAATTAGTATTACAAAATAAGTTCTCAAGCGAGATAATTAGTAAAGAACTATAAATGTATTTTTTTAAAAAACCTCAATTACAAATTATCAATTTTTGAACTTAAGGATAACATATGTTTCATTTAGCGTTTACTGCCAGCTATGGATACAGAGAACAATGGAAGAAAATATAATGATGTTTTTTGTTAATCTAATTTTGCATATCCTCCATTTATAATTGACAATTTATAAAAAATTATAACCAAAGCGGAATGAATAACAAAAAGTCACATCTGATATTAATGTACTGTTTTAACCCGTGTTACAAAACAAAAGTTTCACTTAGTAATTTAATAATATTCTGAATATTATTACAGTATTACAAAACAAGTTTTCAAATTATTGTTAAGTATATAAGTATTTTTTAAACAAGCTTTTTTTACAAATTATCTCTTTTTTCATCTGAATGGCATATCTATGTTTCACTTAGCATTTACTACCTATCAATGGATACAGAGAACAATGTAAGAAAATATAACGGTTAAAGTTAACATCTGCTATTAAGGAACTCTTTTTATTCGTGTACGAAGTAATATAATAATAAATTATTCATTTATTTGAATTGTCTATTTTATAATTTGAAATATGGAAATTTGAAGAAAAAAAATATATTAAGAAAAAGAGTCGGAAAGCATGTAGTTTTATAGAAGTAGCATAAATTTGATAACGATTAGTATGAAATCATAATTTTTATAAGTATCTTAATTCATTCCAATTTGCATTGTCAATGACGACATGGCACATTTTTCATATATAGTATTATCAAATTGTCCCTGGAGACGAATAAAGTTGTGTTTTGGAAGCTGTTTTTCCGAAAAACACAAACACATTTATAATAATAATGAAGTTACTCTACTCAGTGACATGAGAGCCGGGGCTGCTGTTGAGGTTTTGTGTATCTGGTTCAGAGAACAGAACACAGAGCTCTGAACTTGGAGATGCTGTGCTGTTGCTGATGTTGAGGTGTTTTTACTTTAGTTAATGAATCGCAACATGGAATCTGGTTCACTATATAGCAATACCAATAATGTTCATTATGATGATGATTATTATTCTCCAAACTTAACTATGACGTCCCCCGTTCTGTGAATTTACATTTTAACACGGATCTTAATTAATGAAATTTTCAGGGAATATTTGAATAAAATATTGTTGTAAAATTGTGATGGAAATACCAGATGTTGTAGTCGTCGTGTCTCATTAAGAGATGATCCAAAGGAATGTTCTTGAATGCAGTGAAGCTTCCTGGTTTTCATTTAAATATTGACAGAAACGAATTATTACATTTGAAATTAATTTCTAATTTTCATGTCAAAGAAATTCTTTTTCCATTTTGATCTCTGTTGGAAAACTTGTTCAAATAAGAGAGATGGAAGCTGGACGGAAATTTAAATTAAATTCAACTTCCGTTGAGGAAATTCTAATATTTTTTATGGTAATTTATTGTAGAGCAATTCTAAAAGGTATTTAAATCTCTTTTGAACAATATTTATTTTAAAAAGCGTGGAAATTATAATGTTTGTAAAAGGAATCGCGCGTGTATCATACAAAATTTTATGCAATTTAAGTTAAAGATCTTTTACAAGTTCGCTTTAATTTAAAAATTTTATTTGTCTTTCAATAATTTCAACCTGAAATGATGATTAATCTTTAAATGTGTAACGTGTTGGAATTTCAATTGTAATTTTTGTGGTATTAATTTTACAGCATATGATACATGAAATGATTCACCTAATAACGTAATACGATAATTATTTCTTTTAATTTTTTCTAAGAAACCAAGAATTTAAAAGCCATTTGAGTGAAACAGCCTTATTATGGGATTTCATGTTTCAACGTTGGACAAATCAATTGACACCAGAAATATTCCATTTTGGATTTTATTTTCTACATTTAAAATCGATACGTTTCTAACAAGTTTTTGTTTCTACGAACGAACTTACAACAGCATTAACATGTTTAGGGACAACTTATTTGTTTATGGATAAGACTGGTTTGTAATGGGTTTTTGTAGTGTTTTTTTTCTCTTTCACTTTGGAGTAGTACAATAATTTTGCTGGCGGCTATTTTAGCTGGTTATGTATTACATATTTCAATTTAAATTTAATCCACACAAATAAAAAATAAAGTGCTGTGTGTGTCTATTTGAAGGAGAGAGAGGGAGAGAGAAAAAACAATACCGAAATTGATTAGCTGTTAGTTGTGTCGTATTTGACCTCTTTCACTAATCAGCGTTTAACACTTGACTGTAATTGAGTCTGTATGACGTTGTTTTGTTTGTAATAGACTAATAGACAGTCAATGCTCATTATAAATGAATCACATGATTCCCGTCATTTGGTTGCTATATAGAAGGAAAAAAGAAGTTATTTAGCGAAATGTATCAATTTCAGCGATAATTTTAAATATCTCTCTTGTCAAACAGAAAAACCCCCTCATTTTTCTTTGTTCTATCAGCGGCAAATTAGCTGCTTAAGGTATATAAATAGGTTAATTGCTTTCCGATGGGTTGGTTCTGACTGTTGGTAGGTGGGTGTTTCGCTCTCTATCTCGCTCTCCAAACTGACAACAATTTTCATTGAATATACTTAGAACATTCGGTTCTAATCTAGGCTAAACCTAAATTTAAATGTTTTTTGTCGAAAATAGTTAACGTTGTCGATATTTTCTCGTTTTGTTGCAATTTTCTCGAATTAAGAATTAATCTCTTTGATATTAGACTCGGATCGAATGACTAATAATTAATTTAATTTGCCAATGACAATGGAATTTATTTGCCCTTTGCATTTTATCTCTCCACTTTGATATTATCAATTGATTTTATCCAAATGGTAAATGGGAAAAGTGATATTTCCAGAAATTGAATTCTGTCACGCTTTAATGAAGGTCAGTTTTGGTTTTTGTCATATTTAATTTGGAAGTAATATAATTGGCTTTTATTATTTAATAAATATTCTTTTGTTTTTTTAGATAACTATGCATTTTTGTTAATAAAGGTCGAAGTTTACCTGCTAATATGTGTTCTATTTACCATATAAGTATAGTTTTTACTAATAAAGTATTACAAATTCAAAGAAACTTTCGATTTTTATATTATTTTGTTCAAAACTACATACAGTCTTGTATACTACACAGACGATAAGTATTATAAAGAGCGCTTTCGGTTAACCATTAGCAACGATCATGAATTGAAAGTGATTAATAATTTTTTACATATTGATTTACGAGGGTTGTCTCACAATAAATAGTCCTTTTAACCGAGTGGCGCTGTTATCCCAAACTAAATATTTATTTTCTTACAACCTTATCCCAAACTGTTCAATTCTTGATATTGGAAGGAAATTCGAATATCGAAATAAATGATATCTTCGAAACTACTTATAAAGACTTTTGCCAACACATAGCAACTAATAAATTGAGTTTTACCAGTTTCATTATGATTTCACGACAATTTTTGGTGAGTAATGTCCAAGTGCTCCGAAAACAGGCCATATAGAGTATAAGGTGGGAAAACTCTGGAATTGGTATATACAGAACCCAAATTCAGAGTATTTTAGATAGCTGAGATACTAGACATCTAAAAACACTCGAAAGAACTTATCCTGAATAAATATTAGGAATGAAAAACCTATTCGCGCAAAGCATGCCGCGATTTCTCACTTTCACAACATTCATATAGTGAGATTAGTACACTACAATGTTGGAAGTAGTTTCATCACAATCCAAATGCATTGATTATCTAAATTAATGTAAAGGGAGAACAGGGCTCTATTCCGAAAATTTTGACTTCAAAATAAAATGACTTCATTTAAGGGAGAAAAAATTGCACTTTAGTCATGACTTCTGCGGTTCACGCCTGTTTTATTATCATGGCAAAATTAGTAGAATTGGTTTACAAATGCTGTTTTATCTTCTATATTCTCTAGACATCACCAGAGCTAAAACGAGACAATATTCAAAAATAAAACTTAACTTTTTCGAATATTTGAGATTTTATATGGTTCTTAGACAGCCCTCGTATATTAAGACATTTCATTTATGTTTTTATTCCCCCTTACTACAATAAACTAATCTAAAATCATAAAATTGATTTGATTGGATTTTCGAACAGATTAATAAAAAGTTTATCTCTATAACTGTGAACCGAAGATTATAGTCTTTTAATAATAAAAACATGTAATAATTATGGTTTATATGAAACATAAAAAATGTATCACAATAAATATAAATTCCTCGAAAAATATTTTACGGAATCATGTAAACGATTAAATTTAATGGCCATAAATTGCAAAGGTTTCTTCTCGAAAGAATTTCTTTCAAAGAATGTTATCTGAATTAGCAGAAGGATTAATTATAATTACATAATTGTTTAATTCGTTGCCAAAGAGGTAATCTAAACCTTGCGGTAATTATGCGAATGTTTCCGGATCATAAATTTTCGAAACAGATCAAGATATCTGCAAATTAGTTAATTAGCAAAGAGAGGGTCTTCAGAATAGGATCTGGTAGAAGTGTATCACCTGCGATTTAATACGTTTTCATTACCATATTGACGTTTTTGAACAATTTTGAACTGTTCTCTCTCTCTTGTGCTTTTGGCAGCAACTAGTATTTGCCATCTGCTGTTATTGGATCTATTAATTACGTAAATTTTCACCTGTTTTACTTTTGCCAAGTTGAATGAAGACCTTTGACAAATAAAAGCTGATTCAATACACGCGTTGGGCCTCCCTGGGTAACAAATTTGTTGTATTATAAAATTTGTCGTGTTTTTGTTTTTTCTATATAAAAAAAGAGAGAGAAAGTGACACATTGTGGTGGTGTGGTGAGTAAAAACACAGTAAAAACGTCAAGTTCGAGTCCAACGCCGCTGCAAAGAGAGATAATGATCACGAGTGACAATTGAATAAATTAATATAATTCGTCGTTATTGTCACATTTTCCAATTCCATTTGCTCATTTACATTAAAAGTTGAAATTGCGGTTTTGCTTTTTGTATTTTATCGTGGTTTTTTTGAACATTTTTTTCGGTGAATTTTCTGTGTGTTTCGTGTAACGCGAATGACAACTGAAATAGAGTGCGAGGAAATGCTGTCCACAGCACCAGTATCAGAGAATAATGTGTATCTATTGTGAAATCCAATGAATAATAATGGTAATGGATTTAAATAATGAAAAAAACGAGTGTTAAATCAGTGTGAATTCCAGGTGATAAAAGTGAATCTATCAGATGATTTCTTGTACGTTTAATTTCAGTTTCATCTCAATGTGAATGAAGAGGTTTCTGTGCTCTCTGTTGTTGTACTCTGTTTTACTTGGAACAGAAATGCCAAAACACTTGTTTAAATCCATGCAAATATTTCATTTTTTCTCTCCAATTTACGTTGTTTTGTGAACAGAGAGCAAGAAAAGCAACAATAACAATTTAAAAAGGCGGTAATCGATGTGCAAATTGAGAAAATGCACACATCACTTTTGCTTTTCTGTGTTTGGGTGTGTGTATGTGTGGGAGAGAATTTGGCGCACGCAAATTTATGGGCAATCGACGACGACGACGGTGGTGCGATTTTAAAATGAATTGGGTGTGAGTGGAGCGCGGTGGCGATGATGATGAATTTTGAAAATGGGGAAAGTACATAGGTGACCTACTTTTTAACAATTTTACCGTGGAACTCTCTGGCTCTTTCCTGGCTGGCTTGGCCGGTTGCTGATAAATCGTACATTTGAGGCCTCTTGTTTTAGAGTTTTTGTAGTATTATTGGGATTTGTGTTTGGATTTTTATTTAATGGCCATTTTATATATATTTTTTACGCACGCCACTTTAAAAAAATTTGTTGTGTGTTTGCCGAAAAATCATTGGCGTCGTTCGTTTCGCGCCCAGCATCATCAACATTGACCCGATTTTTGCGCAGCCCCGGGTCCGACTCGTGGAGCTCATGAAATTTTTCAACGATGAATAATAATTTTGATAAGTTATAGTTTTTTGTTTTAATATCTTGACTTTTTATTTGCACTGATTTATGAATGAATGAACATGATCTTCGTTGGTGAGCGACAGATGAATGGGATTTGTAAAGACTTTTAATTGGTCTGGGAGTTTTTCAACTTGTTTGACAGTTATTGAGGTTAGTTTTAGACATTGTTGCAAATGTTAATTCGTTGAGGATTGATGGTCATGAGGTCCAGGACCTTAACTTTTTCTGTTGATATGTAATATATATAGCTCACGTGGGCAGTATAGATCAATCATATGATAAGCAAGAGGAGTATTAAGTTGTAGATAGACAGTAAGTTAAATTTAGGTATTATTTATAATTAAGATATATTTATATAATAATATATTAGATATGTTGTTATTGTGTATTGCCAATGAAAGTTTTTATGATATTAAAAATTTATTCTCTCATATATTTTTTTCAAAAAATGTTATTAAATCAAATCTTTGGAAGAGTCGTTCATGCCTAATTATTATTACTGAATTTAAATTTGATGTCCCATTCAATTTAATATGTTAATAAGAGATATACATTAAAAGTAGAATTTTTCCCGGATGATGCTTTTCATTCATGATCTCATTCACATAATCGTAAAAAATTAAACTTAGAAATTAACAAAAAACATTTCTTTGTAAGTAAAGAAATCTCTTTAAAATATTGGAATAAATAACCAAGTTTCCATTAATATTAATATAACATAATAAGAAACTTATGTGAGAAAAATTTATTAATTTTTTTCACTTTGATCGTAAACTTTTCATTAATAAAATTTTACCAGAGAAAAATTTAACTTTTAAGATATGGAAATTAATAATGAAGAATTAATTTTTTCTATGAATTTAAAAGCGCAATTTATATTATTAAAATTAGTTTTTTAATTTAGTAATTTTCTTCTCTTTAATGGCTATTTTAAAATTAATATCGTGATTTATTTGACTGCCTTTCAGTTTCATAACCAAATAAAATAAAAATCGAAACTGATTTCCATTTAGCAACAAAAAATTTCACTTTAATCATAACGAGGCTGACTGATGATGATTTTACTTTCCGAATCGGAATTTTGTATAAGCGCCCCTCTTTCTCTCTCCTTCTCCTTCTCAATCTTTATTTCACTTTTACCAATTGTTGTTGAGTATTTTCAAAGTTGTTGTATGCGTGCCATATTAGACAGTTTAATTGAATGCTAATATGATGGAATTTTTGCAGTATATTCAAATAGCATTTTGGCGAGGTTTATGTATGGAAAGTGTAACACGGGCGACGACGGTGAAATTTTTTAACAACCGTGTCTCTCAAATACAATTGTACATTGTGTTCAAATAGAGAAATGGTTCCACGAATACTTGTTCAAAAAATACTTTGCCAACGAAATTAAGAGTAGCTTGTATATATACATTTTTAAAAATAAATATTATGAAATCATCAATTTGGATGAGTGACCAATTTTCCACTTGTATTTTGATGGCCGATGTTTTTTTGTGGGAGATGGAGAAATTATTGTCCAATTAGAGGAATTGTCTCTTGTTAGATTGGAATAATTTAATTGATTTGTTTATCTAGTAAAGGACGGACTTCAAAAGACTGTTTGCCGCGGGTTTTACTGCCAAAAATTGCATCGAATTTAACCATGGATGCTCCTAAACTTGGGTTTAGGTGGTTGTTTTTCAATGTTGGATGGATGGAGTTGTATTTAATTCCTAGTCGACTGTTTTGTTTGCCATTGGTAGCCAAGGAAACGGATTGTGTATCAGGCTAAATAAGGATATTTTAAGGAAGTTGTATCGAAATAAGGATATCATGGAGACGGTTATTTGTTCTATTAGTGTTGGTTAATACCTATTAATTTATTTTCTACTGTATTTGAGCTATAAATAGAATCTTCAGTACTTTTTACCAATTAAAGTGTTTTGTATTTAGGAAAATTTAGATATTAAAAGATCAAAATTAAATTACTTAAAATTATTAATACTACATAATCAAATAATCTAATTAATTTATCTTAATTGGTTTAGTTATGGTGATTTTTTTATTCTTAGTAATGAAGATGTTTCATCACACGTTCCATTGTTCTCTGTATCCATTTTGACAGTAAATAGATTGTAGATTCTGCTTCGATGAAACAGAAATAGGGCCAAACCCCATCTCTTAGTTTTGAAAATCTGTCGACCCACAATTACAATTGATGATTGATCAGATGAACCCTGAAATAAAAGTGAAGAATTAAAAGAAATTCTTGGTATCATGTACTTACTTAAAGTTAATTAATAAAAAATTCTTATCAATAACACAACATAATCTTTAGTAATGTTCATTCAACACGCCTCGTAGCCGATGTGGTAACGCATCCGACTATCTCTTCGGAGTCAAGGGTTCGATCCCTTTGCGGGTAGGATTGACTGGGTCCTTTTTAAACTGGTCTAGGTGCTATTAATTGACTAATAATACACTGAAAACAAATAGTCACCAAAATGTCGAAAACCCGTTGGTTGAGATTGAGATCCCCATGTTCCTTACAGGAATTGAAAGGGAAAAAATGTATCTTCATTCAGTTATGGGGATTTTTTTATTACTTAGAGAAGTTGTTACATCACACGTTTCCTTCTATTGTTCTTTGTATCAATTTTTGATAGTTAATAGGCGATTGTAGGTCCTGCCTCGATGAAACTTAAATATGTCCCATCTCTTAGTTTTAAAAATCTCTCGACCCACAATTACTATTGATGATTAATCAGATGACATTAATTCAATTTCTTAAATAAAAATAAAGAATAGAAAAGTATTCTAGGAATCGATCACTGAGAATCATGTACATAAAGGTTAATTAATATTGTTTATTAATTAATGCACTAATTAGAATAGAATTGATTATTATTTGAGTTTTTTTAATGTGTGTTCATAGCAATTAACATTTAATGTCCGTATTGTTATCAAAATCCTGCGTAATTACATACATTAAATTATTAATATGTGCGTTGTATGTTTTCATTAAATTTTCAGTATTGTTTTCGTAAATATTTAAAATGTTTTAATATGTCGGAATAAATTTATGTTAATAATTGGAAGAAACATGTGATGAAATATGTAATATTTTTCTTAAAAGCTTCAATTTAGAAGACATAAATTTAATTTAGTAGAACAAGCACCAGTATTCAGCTAAAATTAAGAATCAAACCCTTACTAACTATCCATCCGCAAGTAACCCTAACTTCTTCTCTTATAATGTATTTTGACCTATACTGCCCATGTGAGCGGTGCCTAATGGCGGGTTGATAGAACATATATCCTGTTCATCTCCTTTAGCATAAAGTAGGTAGGGAAAACACTTACGTCACAAACCATAATCATTTATAGTATTTATTTATATATGAGTGAGGACTATAAATCATTATTGGGTTGTTTGGTCCAATTATGAATTACAATACAAGAAACCAGTATAGTAGAACGGAAGTTGTGATTTATGCAATTGTATGTCTTGATGCGCAAAATATCCAGTATGAATATCGAAAAAATTTACACATTTTCTCTCCGGATTAGGAAATTTTATTCATGCCTGTTTTTAAAATTCAAATTTTGCTTAATAAATTTAAATTTTAAATTAACCTATCGGTATCGATTGTTTATCTCTTTATTGGATGTTTTTAATTATTTACATTGACATTTAGATTCGATTGAATCATCATCAATTTTGATTACAACAGTGCGTGTAAAATTATTTCATTAGCTGTGTTGTTTGTGTTTAGATGGAAATGTGAATTTAGTAGAATTTCGCTTGATAAGTGTCGTGGGAGCTGTTTTGTGGTGGGAATTTTCTATAAATTATAAATGATTCTACTAATAAACCCTGAATAAGATTGAGCAAAATGAGCTCCGGAAAGGATTTGTCTATTTTGTACTTGTGTGAATAGCGTGGAAAAGGGGAAAGAAAGGGGGGAAATGAGTAAATTCCTTGATGGATAGCACCCCATTGCGAAAATGACTGTTTTGACAATTTAGTGTAATTGAGACGAATCATCATTTCAACCGCTTGTTAGTGGGTTTTTCTTTCCTTCATTTGTGTTCCGTGATCGATTGATCGCATTTGCTTTTAGGTCAAGTGTATCGCTGAGAGAGGCTTACCAATACAGGCACTTTTGGTTCGTGTTTTCAATGTTCACTGCTGCACAAAATTTACAGAGATGCGTGCCAATTTTGGAATATAGTAAAGTTCACAGTTTTTCTTTAACCCAGGCGCGCACATGAATAAACATCAGTCCATGTAATAACTTTTCATTTTCTTGTTATTACTATAGAATGTTGAGAAAATTATGAATCCAGCTTGTAATTCTATCAAAAGAATCAAATAATTTAAGCAAAAATGCACAAATTGGTGTCTAAAACATTGCCGATAAGTATTTTTAACAATCTTGTTATCTTAGTGGCTAATTATATCTTGTTTAGCAACATAGAACCAATTATTATTAATCATGATAGTTAATAGGTAGGGTATTATTAATCGTAATCGAACTGATGTTTTAAAGAAGAATCATGAGCTTAATAAATCCTGTCGAAGGTGCTTCATACAAAACTGTGTGCTAGAGCTCAGTTGTACTGCTAAGAATGATTTATAAATTAATCCAAGCACAAAATAATCCAAAGGACTTCTAAATTCCTTTTAATTATACAAAATTGGAAATTTAAAAAATGTCAACAAAACCGGATGCATTGAACCACTTTAATTGTATTCAAAGTCTTTGCAACAGTCTATATATTCTTGATAATGCAATTAAATTGCACGAATACGGTGCTGTATAAGAAGTTGCGGCTATAAAAGGAGGTGTGTGGCAGTTTTGCAAATTTTGTGATTAATTGTCACCGATTAAGGAGTGTGGAGAAACCCTTTAGATTCGTGAGCCCCGCTCTCTTTCACCTGGTCTGTCTGTGTGACCGTCTGTCAATCGGTACAAAGTTGCCAATAAATCAACACCTTGGGAAGTCCACTGAGAGCAGTAGAAGCAACGAGCGAAGTAATTAAAACGATGACGACGACGATATTTCGTTCGTCTGATTATGACAATGATGGTTCGCAGAAATTCGCATTCATTTAGCCAGGCTGCTGCTGCTGCTGCTCACTCAACTGATGCAATCTTTCCGGTTTATCGTTTAAAAAATTATTACCGAAGGTCATGGTGGCTAATTGAAATTGTATATTTCAGTTTATTATTTTCAATTTCAATGCTCTACTGTCACTGCTGCAACGGAGAGGGAAAATAAGTGTCTAGCTTAGATAGTTACTGTCTGTGATTTCACAATGTGTTTTTTAATTACCATTATTTCAAGTGTTTCATTTTTTGTTGAATTTTTCCGCTTCAATGAAATCATCCGGGAAGGTGTTTCAGTTTTGTGGGGTTTTTTAATTCGTGTCTTTGCAAGTCATCTCAGGTTTTTAATATTTTAGATTGTGGAAGCCTCGGGTTTTGTGAAAGCTATATTTTTACAATTTATTAGAATATCGTAAATACCAAGCTAGCACTTCAACATGTAGATGCTTAGAAATTTCCAGAATCATAGAAACTTGATAAAAAAAATCTTTAATAAAATAAATGAGCTTTCTTAGAAGAAAGCATTTTTCATCTTTATAAAAAGATGATAAAATTTTCATCTGAATTCAATACGCATCTCGAATTCCTCCAGATTTCAAAAGAGAAGATGAGTGGGTATTTTTCAACAGTGCATTTAATAGGGTCTCAATTATTCATTTAGATAATGTTGAATAGTTGGTAGAAGAAGCCCTTTGTGGTGAAGATCTTTCACGTTTTAGTTTATCTTGTCTGTAGGGCGTCGACAGCCTATCAATGTCCAAATAGTGGGAAGTACCACCCGATCGCACTGTAATTTGATAAATCGTTTAAATTACAATAAAACTATTGATCGATAGAAAATTGATAGTTAAATAACGGAATGTTTATTCTTTTAATAACGAAATAGCGAAACTGTTCTTAGCTTCCTTTTAAAAACTTGAAATGTTTTATGGGTTTTTCGTGTCAAAGGTGCGTCCAAAGTCTTTTTATGCATTTGTATATTAGGTATGTTTTTGTCGATTATTATTTATCATCGTAATTTATTGGTCAATATTTTATTATTCAAATTTTGGAGAAAATAAATTTTTTTAAATTTATGTATGACAATTGAGATTTATAGGGTCAAGACAAATATAAAATTTAACAAAATTGAAAAGTTTTCAAAAAATCCTTATAATTATCATTATATGTTTCCTTTGGATCTAAATCTGTATAGGCTTATGAGCATATCCGGCCCTTTGCCTGTATGGTCCTCTCCTTTGATTGTTGTCTATTGATGGTCATTGAAGACCTCTTTCCAATCGTGTACTCTTAAAAGTCGATCAGCTTCTTCATTAAAGGTTGTCTGGTACCATTTCATGGGTCTGCCTACAGGTCTCTTTCCTGTCAGCCGTGCTTTCATTGGTTTTTTGGGAATCGGTTTCACTCCATCCTGGTTACATGTCCTGCCCATTGCTATTTATTTAATTCAACAAACATCAGCACATCGTCATCCTGGTACAGATCACAACCCTTGTCGTTGTGCAGTTTGATATATTTATTATATCGGAAATGCCATTATTCGCAAAAACCTGTTTTCGGTTTTAACAAACAAGAGAACAAAAGAATTCGAAACAAGTTTCTATGTAAACTGCCTATAAGATCCTCTATTCGCCATTATCAAATACCGGCCCAAATATTCGTCGTAGTATTTTCTGTTCCTCTCGTTTTAGACGCTCTTTAGTGGTTTTCCTTATGGTCCATGTTTTGCTGCTATAATTTTGATTTCAACATATGTTTAAACTTTTTAAGGATTTAAAATTTAAGAATCACAATATTTAAGTTTTTCACAAAAGTATTTTAAAGTAGTTCTTTTCACACTAGTAACAACGCATATATAATTTAATATTTTTTTGTATAATTATAGTTTTTTTACAGTTCTTTTTATAATTTAATTATCTCAGGGACAGTGGTGTGCGATTATTTATTATCAATTCGTCTTTCTTAATAATAATTTTATTATTTATTATTATAGGTTTTTCCAATTTTTATTATAGAAAGAAATTATGAATTCTTTGTGCAAGCTTTATGCAATTTTTATTAAAGTTCCTCTTTGCTGTCATTATAGCAAGATTAACATTGGGTTATCTTGGTGTTTGTTTTTAGCAAGTGCAATTTCATAGTATTTCACTGGTTGTTTGGTGTCAGGATTGGAGATAGTGGGTGACGAGAGAGACCATGGTAGTTGACGATAAATTTGCATAAATAAATACAATTTGGCTTGTAGTTTGGGTACTCACATGTGAAAGCATCAGAAGCACACAGCGAGAGTGGAGGAGGTAAAATTGGCGATGGGAAATTTGTGTGTTTAAATAACAACAATTTGCGCAAATAAAAGCGAATGTATTTAATTGAAATAAAGCGCGCGCGAAAAATTCATGCATTAGCCTTACCCCAGATTTGGCGGTCGCCGCAAAACACACACCAGCAGCCTGTGCTGCTGATCCACCAGCAGTAGCGGCAGAGGCATGGCATCGGAGCCACTCTATACTCCTCAGCGCTGCTCGGTTCGGCTCGACTCGACTCTCAACAGCTAAACTGGTGAGGAGCGCGCGCGACTCTGACCTACTGGCCCCATTTTTTCATTTCATTTCGTTTAATTTTGCCGTTTCTGTGTTTTCGTTAAGTGTCGCCGTAGTAGAGTCACATTGTCGGTGGCTGTGTTCCTTCTTATTATCTCTATCTCTCTTTTGGTAATAATTCTATAACAATAACAATTAAATATGCATTGGTCTTTTATCACAAAAATTGTACATGCATTTGTTGAAAAACTGGAATTTTATTTAAGGTAATTCCGGGGAATTTGTGGTAATAAAAAATCGGTGGTACCATTTCGCTATCAGCAAAATGCAATGTCAATTGATGTACCTTTAGAAATATAGTATACACGGACAGAGAATTGGCTTTGGGTTTTTATGTAACAAAAGCATGTAATAATGACGTAGCCAGAGCTATGTCGTGGCTGACATTGTTGTTATGCTTCATTACAATCACTGCCTGAAAAAACATGGTATGGAGAAGAAGAAAAAACAAGTTAGTTGGCTATTAGGTGTAGTTAGCGTTGTTTTGCTATATAATAAATGAAATGAAAAGCGAACCAACAGAGGAATTCGGTTTTTCTTTCAATTAACTATTGACTTGATATTTGTAGAGCACGTGAAGTGCATAATTTATTTACTCCACTTCCACAGCAATTGTTGACTTGATGTTATAATCGCAGTTTTAGTTTGTCATTCGAAATTGTTTCCGATTAAAAGTTTGATTTTAAATTGAATAATTTATGGTGTTTTAGAATTGAGAGATTTTCATTGGATATCCATAAATTAATAGTGAAGTTGATGGGAATTTTCAATTTTAGTAATTTTTGTTTGTTTGTAGGTTGAGAACATGTGACATATGATCTATATTCTAATTATTTGTAAGAAATAAATCATACTTTTAAATTTTAAATTTATAATTACAAACTAATATTTAATGATATTTTATTGATAATAAATCCTCTTTACAATAAAACCTAAATATATTCCCTTTTAAACTTAAAACAAATTTAATCGATATTAATAAAAACTCATTACAAATATGTGATAGTCATAACGGAGTTTTCTTTGGTTTATTTTACAATAATATAACTAAATATTTTAAAAATGTCTTCTTCACAAAATTAAACAATATAATGGATATTAATTAAACATTTAAAACAAATTAAAAGTATATGAAAATGTATGATTTTGTTTAAATATAGTATTCAAAGAATTTATTTT
The DNA here is from genome assembly GCA_001014945.1 of Clogmia albipunctata. NCBI lineage: Eukaryota > Metazoa > Arthropoda > Insecta > Diptera > Psychodidae > Clogmia > Clogmia albipunctata. The sequence goes on from JXOV01001345.1 coordinate 18,169, forward strand.
TAAAAAGATATGACTATAGTCACTTAACATAATAAGTCATGTCGATTATTGTTGTTGTAATACGTCATACCCCTTCTGTCGAACTTTCTTATGGTTAGTGAGCTAGATTCAAGAAAATTACTTTAAATTGATTGAATAAAGACCTTTAGAGTAATTTACTACGTGTAATAAGGTTCTAAGGTAATATTATTGTGTGTTAAAATGGTTAAAGACAGTTGTTTTGAGCCAAAATGTGGAAAAAATCGCAAAAAATCTACTAATGTTAGTTTCTTTGTTTATAAAAAAACGGAAAAGGAATGTGGTGTAAATTTAATGCTTTACCCCATGTTTAATCATTTATTTAGTTTTTCTTAGTGAAAATAATAGGAGTATGTTCTTTGTTTGTACTACCCAAAGTTAAGTCGGAAAGAGATCCACTCAGGATTCGTTTCCATGCCTTCGAGGAGGCAGGCGAATTGATTTATTGGGTTTACTGTCAAATTTTTAGTTGAAAATTTCCGTAATTTTTATTAATTTTTTACTTTATAAATATATTTCGAAATTAGTTTTCGCGCTGTCGGCTGCTACTCTAGAATACAAATTTCCTCAAAGACTAAACTTTTAAATATCTTTAATTAAAGGGAATTAATTTTTTCCTTTTTATTTAAATATTAAGAATAAAATTCGGGGCAAGCATTCATTTACATTTATCCTTATTTATTTGGATTTCCTTTCTATTATTTAAATACCGTTGTTATGTAGAAATATACTTGGGTTATGATATTTTTCTTATCTCTATAGCATTTTCAAATAACCAGGAAATGCAAATAACATCTGAGGTAAATAAAATCCTACTGTTTATAAATACAAAATGTTTTCTAGGCGAAACATGATTAAAATGATCTATTTACAAATGACTTTATTTACATTAGTCTGGACTTAAAATAATGGAACAAATATGAAAATTGGATAAAAGAAATATTTAATATTTATATAAGTTGACCTATGTAACTTGCATAAATATGAACAAGTAATTTGAGTTATTTTAAAAAATTCTCTAAAATAATACATTTTTAATACAAAACTGAAAAGTAAAGTATTTTAAAATTAATATTTTTCCGTTAATAATTTATAGGAGATAATATTTAATTTCAGTTTTAAATATTAAAAAGTTTTTTTTTTTAAATTTTATAGTAAAGAAGTTATATGCCTTGAAATTGAAATAAATGTTTAATTTCAGATTAAGATTATTATACTGTTTTTCATTTGGAATTCAATCAAGTTTTATATAAACTTGTTTTAAATACCATTTTAATGTTCAAACGAGTCCAAATGAGACAAATTTGTTATTAATTGTCCTATGTAATACTAATTTCTATACTTTGTGTTTGTATAGAGCCCTAAACATTAATAATATGCAAGTTACTTTGTTAATTAACTGTGTTGTGAGTTGTTAGCTTCAAAATGTGTTGACGGGTCTCTCATTATAAATTTTCTTGAGAACTGACAGTAATAATTGAAAGTAGATACAGTATTTAGATTTATTTATACAATATTAATGTATTTTGTGTATAAGCAAGGAATCGGTGATTAAATGAGTAAATTGTGTTTCTGTATTTGTTGTGTCGTGTTGAGAGTATCGGAACAGAAATGAAAAACCTGTGATTGGATATAAATATATATATAAAAAAAATTGTAGTTATTGGTGCGCGAATTTTGATTGGCATTTGTCATAGAAACCGGCATTAAACGGGCGTTGTAATAGTATTGATTTTGTGTTGTTGAGTACTCGCTGTACTCGTCGTCGAAAGAAGAAAAAACAAATTGCAGCCGGTCGGTCGGATGGCAGAGTTGGCTGTGTGTTTTTATAAAGCAAGGTTTCGATGGCCTAATTTTGCCAGGAAAGAAGCATGTTTGTTGTTCGAAATGAAAGGAAACGCTAAGCATTTCTATTCACTTTATTATTCTGTAAATCATTCACCATATTTATCTTTGTTCTATTTTATTCTAATTATGACCAAATTGAGCTTCCGAGTAAATTGTCGGATATATGGAAGTGTATATAGTGCTTTATTTGATTATTACTGTTGATGATCATGAAAATGAAAATTTAACACGTACGAAATGGCGTAATTACGTCAATTGATTATTTTTTAACACGCCCAGTTTACAGTTACATTGATGCTAATTTGCCTTTAATAATAGGTATTTTCCTATAGTTATTCCAAAGTCAATCAAATGAATGGATTACATAAAACTCAATACAATGGCCGAGTACTCAAATTATTAATTTCTACCGTTATCCATTTTAATTTATTCGTCTTTTTATTGGATATTTAATTAATGGTCTATTGGCCAAAGAATATTAATTTCTAATTAAATTCTCAATGAAATTTTTACTTTTCTTATTCTGATTTTGTGTATTTGTGTGAAGGTATTTCAGATAATTTCGATGGCACAGGTGCCAAATTGGAAAATCCAATTCATATCTAAAGGGTTGGTTGATAATTTAAATCATTTTCAATAATGATTTTGTTGGTAAATAATTATAAATTAATTTGAGTCGACGACACACATATTAAAAGCAATGAGTTGAAATAACTTCCGATGATTAACACACTATCAGTGTTTAATAGTTTTATTATTGATTATTTTGTTCAGTGGTAATGGATTTCATAATTTCCTCCCGTGCTTAAATAGAGCCGTTAACCAAAAAAACTAAAACGTAATTAAAACAGTTTCATATCAAAAGCAACCATAAAACTCAAATCTTATCTAAATTGCTTCCGTACTTTACGATCCACCCTTCCACCAATCTCCACTCCAATTTGAACAACTGTGAAATCATTGCATTCAATGAAAATGCCTCTCGATCCACGAGTGTAGAGTAGAGTAGGCTGTTTAAAAGTAGGAAAGTGTTTCTGTATTTAAAATAAAACGAAGAAAATACTACAGACAAAAAAAATGGTAAAAGCGATCTTGCAGACGTATAAAAGTGGCTGGAAGTGAGACTGCGGCGAAGGTTTGTCCAACCAAACCGAAAGAGCTTTATAACTGTGATGCGTTATGTAACGATGTGTCGGGCACACGATCCGCACTCTGTTATAGAGAAATACAATAAAAAGCCTAGTGCGAGAGAGCGGGAGATCGCCATTGAGGGGAAAAATAGTCATGAAAAAAGCTGAAAATTCAAAGCCGACTACGTTCACCGGTTGCTGACGATCAATGACGGCGGCGGCAGCGATCATTATCGTGATCGTGGAAAGAGAGTGAGAGAATGTTCGGTTACGGTAATTGATAATGAAAATTGAAGTTTTACACAGTCACACGGTCGACTTGAATGTGTGTGCAAGAGCGTGTGATTTACAGACTAAAAATAGTTGGCTGTGTGTTTGGGTGGTTGCGCTTTCAAGCGCATTTCAATTAGCCATATTACGGGCGATGATGTTATATATACAACAGAGAGTGTGTGATGCAGGTCCATGATCATTATAGTGGCTTTGATAGATCACACGACGACGATCGAGAGACAGACGATCGCAGAGTGATCGCAATTGTTCTTCGAGCGCCTTGCTAATATTGATGATCGCGCGTCGTCGAATGTGTAAAGATCACTGAATTTATTGTCGATCAGATCATATTTATGCAGTTGGAAATGCGAAATGGGTTTGTTGATTTTTATCCACGTTAAGTACTGCCATTTAGTTTAATGTGTTTATGAAATAACAATAACAAAAAAGGCAGAGAAGAGGGGAAATGAAAAATTATGTATGCACTGAAAACAGTGCACAGATAAATAGAAAGAGAAAAATGTGTACGGTGGAACGGGGCATACGGAAAGATAATTGCCGTAATGAATGTCAAATTAAATTAAAGTTGCAGTGTGACCATGATATATTGGCATAGTGTTCATAATTGGAAATTGCATAAATGAACAGAAGGCGTGAATTTCGTTATAGTAGGGTACATCTGTTAAGGCAAATTGGATGCATTCTCAGTTCTGAATAATTAAAACGGATGATAATGAGGTTTGCAGTAGATTGCTGTTGAATAAATTAGTTATTTTAATTTTTAAAATAAGCGTATAATAGTATTATTTTAAGGTGAATAATAATTTTGTTTTATATTTATGTCAATTGGTAGGTTGGGCAAAGAACCCGGGATAATATCCCTTGTTCATATATAAATATTTAAATAATTGTAATGATGCACGATACCTTATCACCGGAAATGTAGAGAACAATCACACGTCCCATCTCGTATATCGCCCTAGCTCTCCCTGCCTACCGCAATGACTGTCCCTAGCTATATTGTTGTCTTCGATACATTATTTTATCATTGAAATGATTGGGATTGGCTTGAAATAGGATAAAAGTGTTTATTAGACTCGTCATTTAGTATCGCACACTAGGGCAGTATAGGTCTAGGGGTTTGTTATTAGTTCTATGCACATTTAGTTTGAATTACCATCTAATTTCGGACTATACAAGTCATGTAAAAATGTTGTGAGAGTGTTTTCTACCTTTACTGATAGCCCTCCTTAAAAGTAGGATATATCTTATCTTAACTTGTCATTTGATATTTTGAAGGTATTAACTATTAATTATTATAATCCAAGAGAAATTTCCCACTCTGCATAAAAAAATGGACCCATCATAACAACTACTTATAATTTGTATATGAAAGGTGACTAATACCTGACAAAGGGATAAAATAGGATAGGGTTTAGTATTCAATTTATATCAATTACAATGGAAAAATAAATAAAGAAGCTTTTTAATGAATTTTAATAAAGAATAATCAAATTAGGGTCTTTGATTAAAATCAATTCTTGTTTGTAGTTACAATTTACAATTATAGGATAAAATGTCGACGTTCTAGAACGGACAAGTCGTTACAAATGCGTCAAAAAGCGTCCATATGGAATAAGATTCTTTAAACAAAAAATTCCATATTTTTATGATTTGCTCATTAAATCTACAAAGAAAAATAATTTGAGTTGGATTATGTGCTATAATTAAGTATTACCGATATCAGCATTACTAATTGCCTAAATTGGTTTCTGTCACTCATTATAAAAAATGAGTTTACGTGTGAAACAAGTCAAAACTTGAAAAATGGATCTAATTAATAAATAATAATACGAGTAAGAGATAAGAAATTGCTCCTCCGATTTTATTTTTAGTATTATTTTATCAATTTTGAAAAAAAAGAATTATAAAATAATTGCGACTTAATTTTCGAACATAAAATTGCAATTTGAAGAATTATAGCTCAATTTTTAATTACCTCTAAACATTTAAATTATTATATTATTAATTATTACGTTATGTAATAATTTGTACTTTATTCGCATTTAAATTCATTCATGAAAGTATATTTAAGTACATTTTTGCGGATTTAATCATTTTATTTTTAATGGACGTAGTCTTACAAAATTTCCCTCCAGCAAAAATAATACGGATTGCATACGGTACATATCTTAATATATTATTATTTAAGATAATCCCACGTTTTTGCAGAAATTCTTTAAAAAACTGAAGGTTGTTTAGAGCATTGTTAGAATTTAATATTTAAAAATGTCATTAAAGACAATTTTAAAGGGCAAGTTAAGGTGATTTTTAAAATTTATACATGCAAAATACGAATTCTTGTTAAATTGACTGTGTGTGTGTGTTTTTTTATAATATCCGTTTTTAGCACAAAATTAATTTGTTTATCTCCGTAAAATTGTATTGAAATCTTTAAATAGATTAAGATATTAGGATTTTTTTTTAAATAATAGGTGATACTCGTATTAAAATTTAATTTGTTACTAAGAGAGATGTATCCATTAATCGTTGTTGGTTCTATATTGAATAGTAGAGAATGTCCTTCACTATATCCATTTTTAACATATTTTTCATTTGATGGACGAACGGAAATTGATTCTTTGATCAAAGTACAATAGAAAATAGAGTTTTGTATGGCTTTGAAATGGTGTCCAATGTAAACAATGGTTCTATTATGGATTGATTGATTATTTTCAAGCTCTCATATTAATTCAATACGAGAGACACAATAGAAGGGACAGAAAAGAAGGTGTAATTAATTTTTATCATCTGTAAGATATATTAGGAAATGGATTTTGTTTTACACTTGTTTTAGTTTCTTTTTTAATCTAAAGAGATGAGATCATTTCAGTTTCTAATATTCTTTGGTCATTTTTAATAATTTTTTAAATTTTGCTTCAAAAATAAATTAATAAATATTGTAATTTTTTAAGATTTGTAATTGTTATTCTGTTGTAATAATTCAACCAGAGCGGCATTGCCCCCAAACCCGCAATAAGGATGCTCTTGTCAATTTCATACAAATTAGTAGGGTCCCATATAAGAAATAAGATCGTTTGCATTTTAAAACTTCTTTTTAAATGTGTTTGAGACTATTTCTTCTATCATTCATAACCTGGTGGCAGTTTTTGAAACATTTCGCAATTAGCGATACAAAATGAATTGCATTTTAAATTCAAAATTTGTCTTTAAAATAATGTGCACACAAAATGCTGAAGATGTTTCATTATGGCAGTTATCAGATTTTCTAGTGAACCTTCATAAAATTTGAGTTTTTAAACAGTTTTAACTTAAACTTATTAATCTGTGAAGTAATTTTTGTTTCGTTTAAAAACATAACAAAAATTTCATTGCCCTTATAGCGAATTTCTGTTTTTTTAAAATTAGGAGTGTTTTGATAAGATTTATAAAACTCTATGTTTTCAAATTTTCTATAATGTATGATGATAATCAAATCGAATATTAAACAACTATAATCGGCAATTGTTACAGAATTTCAATACTTGGATGGGACACGCATATGCATCCAAAAATATCCAGATTTTTTGCTACCATTTGACTGCCATTGTAAAATGGATACTTAAGAATGTTGAAGATGATTTCGTTGTATATGAACTTGATATTCAATTGTTAATTTTGACAATTGAATAAATGGACTAATAAATTGTTAAACTAGATTAGTATCGGTTAAATTTAGTTACAATTCTTATTGAATATCAAGAAATATTTTCCAAAAAAGTCAAGAACATATTCTATCCGCCAATATTTAGTGATTTGGAATTAAATGAATTTGGGATTGAGTTCCCCAGGCAACGACGTGTAAAGGCGATATGATGTTGAGTGTCAAAACAAATTACTGTCAAATGACAACAATAACAAACCGAGAGGAGTAATAATAATGGCGATAACATTAATTAGGCAGAAGCCTCTTTTTTCTACTCACTCTTACTCTCTCTCCAATCAAAAGCAATGTTTGAGCCGTGCCGTTGAAGTGGTATCGGATTGCTCGATTGCCGGGAAACGGAACGGACACACAAATAAAATGAAATTTAATAAGAGTGCTGTAGTAGAGAGAATCATGAATTCCAGAACTGATTAATTTGCTATTAATGGGATCTCTATTTGTCGTTGTGTTTGTGTGACAGGAAAATGAAATGGAGACGAATCATCAGACACCAGGAGCTGCTTTCCAACTTGACCAGCTGACACATTTCGGTGTCGTCGTACATTTATCAATCATATCACTATTATCAGATTACCGCCTTCTTTTCCAAAGACACTTGTATTCTAATGATATCATTTTTCATGGTATAAGTGAGAATATTAGAAATATGATTAAGATTGTTTGATAAGTCTATGTTAAACAATAGCACTCTTAAATAACAGTTTTAGAATACATATTTAATTTAAACTACATTTTGTAATCCGCTCTGGGGTTGTAGCCCTTTTTCATATGCTATATATGAATAAGATCATTATAATGATGAACGATATCGTATACTTGGTGATACGATATCGTTCATCATTATAATTGTCCAACATAGGCCATAGACCCTTCCTCGTATATCGCCCTAGCTCTCCCTTCCTATCACAATTACTGGCCCTAACTATCTCATTGCTATCGATATAATAATTTGTATAATTTTGTCTTCAGGCATCGCACAGTAGGGCAGTATAGATCTGGACACTGTTTAGGAAAGGTTCATTGTTAGTTATATGTAGGATTAGTTTGAATTGCCAGCTATTTTCGCACTATATTAGATCATGAAGGTAGGCACTGAGAATATTTTCTTACAATCAAAACCAGATTAATTAACCTGATAATTTAACGAAAATGGTTGGTAATTGCAATATAATAAATTAGTTTAATATTAATATCTAGCTCAAATTTGTCTATTATATGGTAAACAGGTATAGCACCGCACTCTAGGGCAGTATAGTACTAGTCAATTTGGAGAATAGGCCCAAAGTTAATACTATGAACTGTTAATATGATTTATCATTTTAAAATGTATTCTATTTTGTTTTAAATTAAATTAATCTTGTTATATTTATTTTTGAAAAGCCATAACATGACCTAAGTAAGTATTTTCATTGCTTAAGAAATCGTCAAAGTCATGAACCCAGAGCTGTTTTAGTATTCATTGTTTTAAAGTTAAGTTTAAAACAAAATCTTATTTGTATTTTCTTATTTTCAAAACTTTAGAAAATTTAATTTTTTTTAAATTAAGAATTTCTAATTTAAAAAGCAATATGATAGTGGTGACAATATTATTAATTAAAAAATTACAATACCATAAACAAAATTTGGTAACAGGACTGGTTTTTAAAAAAGTTTTTGAAACAGGTTTAAAAGAAAACTTTCACTATACATTACTTTAAAAAAGATTACTAAACATCTAATGAACGTAAAATATATTTTGGAAGAAAATAATTTTGCAAATCGAAAAGTTTCTACATATTAGGTGATTTTGTATGTTATTTAATTTGCATAAATTTTTAAATTCCAAAACTATCATTTATTAGACGTCCATTTTGGCTAAGACTGAAGACAGTGGAGACAGAGAGGCTTTGGTCGTGCGCTGGTTTGTGTTATCAAGGCACAATAATAGCAGTTTATTGCTTTGGGATTGATAAGTGGTTATAGCTGAAATCGATTAGGAAGTTTTTCGATTCTCTCCCTCTCTCTCTGGATTGGAGCAGCAAACCACCATCATCAGTAGTGTCCGTTTACATGCCACTTGATTGACGTGGTGTGGTTTGTGTTTCGTATTTTGATTAGGTCTTGGTCGTCGTCAGTCAGTCATTTGTTTTAGTTAATGTTGTTGCTGGAGAAATGGTGAAAAGACAGAACTGGTATTTCAAAAGTGCCTCACAAAATGACCAAAATAACCAGGTGAATCTTAATGCTTTTGAGAGAGATTAGACAATGGAATGTAATTGTCACGATAAGGTTCGTGTAAATTTGTATGATTGTTGAGTTTTTTTGTTGGATGGATGGAAGTATCAGGATTGCAAAATCTCTTTCGGTTTTTTTTTCTGTTCAAAATAAATCTCACGTTTCCAGAGATCCGCAATCGTCGTTGCCGTCGTCGTCGTCTTTTCTAATGACAGTTTAATCGCTTTGGCAATTATTTTACAAGTTGTTGCCATTCTGTGCAAGAGAAGAATTCTGCCGCTATCATCGCTTAGACGACTACGTAGTCGTTCCTTATCACACGCCCCGTTGACAATGTGTAAAATGCGGATTTGTAATCGATTGTGAAATTGATTTTGTTGTTCAAATATAATAGAATAAAAGAGGCGGAAAGAAAGAACAGAAAGAAAGCAATGAAAAAGAGTAAACCTTATTACAATGTCGAGTGAGGAGGGATTAGTGCCTGGGCTGATAAATCTGTGGTGTGGAAAAAGAGACACAAATATGTAGGTTAAGAACCACAAGACAATGAATGATGATGCTTTTGCATATGCGACAAAATTGTCGGGATGCAGCTGAGGCCGCTTCACCGTTTTTTTTTGTTTCTTCTGTATTGTATTTTTTTGTTTTATCTTACTTCTTATCAGAGTCTTTGTTGGTGACTCCGAACGTATTCTTTCCTGCTAACTGTGGGGCGATTTGATAACGGAACAGATTAACATTCAATGGCTTAGGACAGGAATTGAATGAGAAGTTTTATGGGTTCTCAAACTAAATATGGGAAATCAGATTTTAAAACTTCTTTAAAATATCTCATTAAAAATGTTAAGAACTTAAACAGATTATTTTAAGAATTCAAAAATCTTCTTGTTGGTTTCTCGAGTTTAGGTACCGAACTGTTTAAAATCTTGAAATCCATTGTTCATCAATTGGAGTACACCAGTATCTACGTAGTGCTGCAATACAATACGAGGTATTAATTTCACTTTTGAGAAACGTGTAGGAATGGAGAATTTTTCTGTAATTTGATTTTTGATTTCTTCTAATTGATTTTAAGTAATTTTTTTTTATCCGAAGCAAAGTAACATGATTGGTTCATGATGCTAATCACATCGTAACAAATAATGATTCGTAAAAGACATGATATTCAACTGTCAATTGTGAAAGATTGGCAAATGAATAGATAGGACATTTACTAACTTTGATTACATAAAACCAATTGGTTATACCTAGACCGGTAACAGTTGTTGAGTCGTAGAAGAAGAAACCTCTCCTGTAATGTGGCTAGACCTATACTACCTTAGTGTGCGGTGCTGAATGGTGGGTTTAAAAAACACTTTTATCATTTTCCACTTAAATCATTCTCAGATTATTTGTTAAAGGAATTACTAAATCGAAAACAATAATTTAGTTAGGGTCAGAAATGATGCTAGGCAGGGTGAACTAGGGTGAATTATATGGAGGGGTGTTTGAATGTCCACCATACACCCAATGACTTGCTTTCGTACACCTGAACAATTATCTTATTCACCCTCTAACCAATCCGAAACACCATTCAAATTTGATAAATGTGTAAATATAGAAAGAAGTTTTAATATTTTAACTAAAATAAATTAATAAAAACTTTAAAGGTTACAAATATTCGAAAATTGAGGCATTCAAATTGAATTTTAATTAAAACTTTTGAACACGTGCATTGAAATCACTTCCTTATTAAAAGACCTTATCATGCTTAATCGAACATTGAAAATGACGTCACGAGTTATCGACCAAGAAAAGAAATCCCTTAGATACGACTACTATTACCTATGGCGCTATCAAATAAGCTTTTGTCCAGATAGGCTTTTGGAGTCTTTTTGAATTGAGAATTAGTGACCAAAATCATTTCTTATCTAATGACGACATTGTGGCTTGTGTTTTGAACAAGACCACGAGCCATAAATTAAAAATTCGCATTGGATTCGGTGAATTTACAGTGTTTTGGTGGGGAAAAATTCAGCAAAAAATCCGAAGACAAAAAATTAGATTCATAAATTAAAAATTGTAGGATGAGATGAGAGTGAGCGAGACTAAGAGTCTGATTTTCAGCAGTTCTGAAGAAGTGTCTTTGAAGAGCAGAATTAATTATATTCATTCACTAAACACACCCAGAGCAAATCGCATTGGAATTATAGAAACAACAAGATGTGTGCAACTTTATACTATTTTGTTTTGGTTTTTGCGCCATGATGACGTGCGATGTGCAGTGAACTTTTTCGCAATATTGTAATTTATAGCCGGGATGGAATTGTCACACGAATTTTTTAGCAGTCAAGAGGACTAAAGAAATATATCTAGAATTAAGGAATTATAAGATGGATCGAACAAGTTTTAAGGAATTTCTTGCAAATGGTATTTTGCATGAGGTTTTTTTTTGGGTTGCTTGCTCTGTGATGAATGGAAGAGGAGAGAGATGTCAGAAATTGTTTTTGACAATTGAAGTATTTATTGGGCGACGCGCTTTTATTTTCCATTTCACCATGAATAAAATATTAATTTGTGCGAAAACTTATTCAGAATGCCACAGGCATTGAATATTTTTTTCGCAGAGTGTTGTTCAATAAACATCTGGGTCCATAGAATTAATAAATATCGCCTTAGCATGAAGAATGAATTGTGTTGAATGAGACATGTCTCTCCTAAGCTGCTATTTAAAATCGTTTTCGAATAAATGAAAGTGTTTTTTTTATCTTCTGGATGTTTTGATAAAAGATATTCAATGTTTCACCGATGCATTCTTATTTCGCCTAGCCTAATTAAGCGTGAAAGAATTTTGCACATTGGCAATATATTTTTAATTTGTTTCTCGTGGTGTCTTTGCAAAATCGGGAAAAGAGGCTGCAAATGTGAATAACATTTTGAAAGAAGCATTGACATTAAGCGATTCCTCGTCCACGAGTTCAGTGCAGTGATCCGCAGATGTGGTGCTAATATGGTGTTTCATTCGTGCACTTTTAAAGGATTTATCAAATTTGCAAGATTAGCGGTTTTATTGTGAATGATTTTTTGCTGTAACGACTTTTATAGTACAACTTTAATGGGAATTGTCTGTAACTTGGCGGATTTAATGTAATTTGGTGAAGAATTATTAAAATGTGATGTTTATTAATTTAATGGATTTATATCTCTCTCTGTGTGTGCACGTGTATGAATTTTGCTGGAATGTAAACTGTGTTGGTGTTGGCAATAAATAAAAGATTGCCTCTCAGTTAGGGAAATTGCCATCATAATGGCGCCTCGCCACGAACCCAGCAACAGCCATAAAGTACAATAATCCAGTTTTGTGGCAAAAGTTACATCTGAGATCTATATGCAGTAATTGTTACCATGTCAAAAGTTTAAGCACTCGGTTTTCTGTTCTAAAGTTCTCCACCATAACTTATTCAATTGGATTAATTAGGTGAAAGAAAGGGAATTGTTTTGGTTTTGATGTTTAGAATAGTACAAGATTTAATTTGTTTGTATGTGAATTTTATATTAATTTTTTAAAATTTATTTTAAAGCAAAAAAAATCTTAAAAATATGAAAGAAAATGAGAAGAATCATTTATTTTCTGTAAAGGTCTTTTTTTATTTTATCTTGCTTCTGAAAGCTATTTACATAAATATTTTATTACTATTTTCAATCAATTAAATTCAACATTATCTATTTTCTCAGAAACATTTAGGTACCATGAATAATTAAAAGGTGTATGACCTATATTTTCCCATCACGGAGAACATACTTCATGTTAAAATGAATTTGTCCTAATTGAAAAATAATCTATTCTTGGAAACAAGATGAAAAAAAAACGTCTCTACAAGTCAAATAAAGAATTACGAACTTGACCCTTGAATTCCTTTTGAATCGACTAATTTTAATTAGAGAACTTTTTAACAAATTTGCGTTAATTAATAATAAAAAAGAACCTGTTTAAAAATAGCAAATGCGTAGCAATTTGAACATGTTTCCACGAATCACAATTTGCGTATAAAGTATAAAATGGTTGTTTTGGAGCAACTTAAACTTGTTACCCCTATTGATTTTGCTGTTGATACCATTATAGAGGATGTGTATAGAGCTGGTTATTGTATTCATTAGCCAAACAATATCCTCCGTAATCCACAAACAGCCTAAGGGGATTGATTGATTGCGTTAAGAGAGACCGGTCAATGATCTCCATCTCTCCCCGAAAAGTTTATAATCGACAAGGGTTCCCTTTTTGCGACCCATCCATTGTTCGTTCATTGTCTTGTTGACGTGATGCCGCCGCACACCAGCTCTATCCAAAGCAAACTGTGAAACGCCTTCTACATGCTCCCGAAAGATGTTCTTGAGGTTGAGCTACAGAAACCATATGCCCACATATGGGATATAATTACCATGGCCGTATGACTTTGAGACAAGACTGACGGACCAAAGAATGCACAGTGGAATAAATGGCGATTTAAAAATCAAAAAAATCTGAAAAACGATAGAAATGAGTTGTCTAAATGATACAATTATTTCATTATGTGTTTTCCAATTACTTTTCATACAACATTTTTTGTAATTTCAACTTTAAATTGCAATTTATTCACAAAATATGAAATCTAGTTTTAGAAAACCTTATTTTTAATAATTAAAGTACTATATCTTTATAATTTAAACATAAATATGCTTTTATGTGTATCTTCTTTTCAATTGCCTTTATTCTAAATGACGAACCATTTTATTTAATACTGATAAATTTGTTTGAAATACTTTTACTCGTTCCATTGTGGCCAGATGATAAATTTAAAACGCTCCAGTCATCGATATATCTATTCACATGTGCAGTTCCCTATACTAATCCCTCCCTTGTGGACAAACGGAAGGCAATCTCCCCTCAAATGTGTATTTTATTAATATTAATTTTTCCTGTTCCTCTTTGCCGGGGTATTTGAATGAAAAATTACTAATCTTCCATCATCGACGTCGTCATGATTGGAATGATGGAGGTTTCATCTGGTGCAAGCGACAGGTGTTTTGGGTACGGATTGGGTTTCGGGTTTTAGGATTTTTTCCTGTCCCTCTGTTTCCTATTTGCCAAGTGAGGTTCGAATGAAAAATTCAATTTAACTAAATGAAATGTCAGGAATTGAACAATCGATTATTTGGATGAAAAAAGGATTTGAAATGAACCACTTGGTTTTTGGTATTTTTTTTACAAAACAGTAGCTTTTTGATTTTTTAGCAAAAATCGCTTTGATTTTATTGGTAAAATAATAAAATCCCTCTTGAATATTAAGAATTCTCATAGAGAATGGGCCTTTTATGTCGCTTTTATCGAAAACCATAAATTCATAGTTAAAATGTTCGGGAAATTATTTTTGGAACATATTGAGTCATGACTCTGTACTAGAATTTCAAGTGCTAATAGAATACAATAGGCCTCTCTGTGAAAGGGTGTGGAAGAATTTTCATTTATTTGTACTTTAAGTTACACCTAGGATTACATCATTTCTTAGGTCACAATATTTCGTAGTTTAACGTTTAACCAATAACGAAATATATATTTTTCAACTGTTTTTATTGTAAGGTCCTCATAAGGTGATTTGTTTCCAATGATTTATGTTTTCTACTTTCCCTCCATGTTTGATTAAATGCTAATAGTTAATGTTTATTTAATACATATGTTTATTATATCCAATTACATCTCGTCTACACAAGATTTTAAAATTTATTTGACAAAATTTTGATGTATTTGATAACACAGATTTATTTTTATTACTATTATTAAAAAAGACGTAATCTTCAATTCATTTTACAATTAACACATTTAAACAATAATGGTTTATTTTATAATTTACATTATTATATCAAAATTTAATTTTAAACTTATGGCGAGAAATGTTTATACAAAAAAGAGATATGGTAAATTTATTTTAAAATTTGCTTAAATACGTTTCATTCAAAAGTTCATTATTTTTATCTTTAATCATCCCTTAAGATCATGAATTTTAAATTTATTTAATTATTTTATTTATTTAATTAGATTCTCATTTGAAATTAAATATTAATAGATTTCTTCGTTATTTTTAAAATTATATCCAACAATACAAGCCTTTGTGCATATCCTCCAACATAATCTCGTTCTCAATCGATCTTCTCTAAAATAATTATATGTACTTTCGTCTGTCCTCTTAAGAATTATTTACGGAATATATGCTTCCAGTCGTTAATCAATTCCCAAACTTTGGACATACTGCGGTACTTGATCACTAATTCATCCCATATGAATACGACTAACACAGTTCTAACTTTTGTTTCGTACATCAACTTTAGTTCATTAGCTAATAGTTCGTACTTCCTGGGTTTAGTGAGTTCAGTGTTTGGTGATATGTTTTTGTTAGTGATACCAATTTCAACCAAAGTAATTTCATTAGATCTATGCGATCAATTCTTAATTTCGTTGTTATTGTTGGGTCTGATTTTATTGTCCCTTTCGTTAGAGATGTTTTCCCCTTTTAGTTCTTAAATTTTCCGTGGTTCCAGTCCATAATTACTCGTACTCAGGAAAAGTTTACCTCTAACAGCATGATTGCGACGCTTTATGTAGTCATAGTTATGCATCCGTCCACATTATGTTGCAAGATGGTCCACACTCCACAGTTCCTCTTCATTGTTGACAATAACTGCAAGTTTTATTTGTTCTATTATCATTTGTGAAAAGGTTATGGTCTTAAAAACATTGTTTTTTTTTCTTATGGAAAGATATTTAAGATCACGAATAATTAAAAGGACATATATTATGGAAATTTAAAATACTCCAATATAATTTTAAAAAAATAAATAGGAAAAATTCAAAATGCATAGAATTTAAATTTTATTTTTCAAAGATATAAATGTAGAAATGACAGAGGATTGTGAACATCAGTTTTAAAGATTAATTCCGTATTTATTCAAGAAAATTATAGAAATTACGCAAAAATGATCTTTACGCTCTTTTCATCGGCAAACTAAATCTAACCTCAAATTACTCACTTTGCTCTGGGGACTCTTCTTCAACAATTATACCATCAATCCTACATAAATATTTCTCAATTCCAATCTATTTAACCACTTTAGAAATATTAAAATATTGAATGGAATTGAGAATTATAATTCTTCATATTTGTATTAATAATTACCCTTTTTTTTTAATTTTATTTATAAAAAATATCTGAAACACAAAAGTCAATTGCAATGTTATAGGAAATTAGAAGTATTATTGGAAAACGGAAGACCTTTGTTGATTAAAACATTTCCAACCTTGTAATGAAATTTAATTAGTCCCCTATTGCACTCAAAGCCTCACACATGTTGTGTATGTGTGTACATTAATAGACACACACTCCAATTTAAATAATTAAAAGTGATATAATTTGACATTGTAATATCTGTTTGTGACGGTAGCTAATTAAAATTTCTCCCTCTTCTTGTTCTCTCTCTATACCAGGCTCGGCCCATGTGAGCTGCCAGATCAGTGGATTTTACAAACACATACGTCCTTATCAGCATCGCAGTGCAACAATAATTCGTCATCAAACAACAATACAAGCAGCAGCAGCATTAGCAGTGTATCCAGTATCACGACGGCGACCAATTCGCATCCAAGAGCAGCGCCAACAACAAACAGTAACAGCTCTGTCCAGCAGCAGCAGCAGCAACAAAATAATACGAGTATCGGTGTGGGAGGAGGAGGTGGCGGAGGTGCTGCGGGATTTGTGGGAATCCCGTTGTCTTTATCGTCACCAGCAACGACGGCCGCACTCACAAGACTCAACTATCCGACCCATCCACAGCAACAGCAGCAGCAGAAAATAATGAATGCGGTGGCACCAGCTGTGGCCTGTCCACCGACAGCATCCAAAAAGATCCGCCGGAAGCCGGAGAGTAAGGTGAGAATTAAAGTGTGGCAAGCCAGAAGAAAGAGAGGAAATTACAGTACAGGAAACAGAATTATACCAAGAGATGAAAGTGTTTTAAAACAGTAATCAAACTAATTTGTACCGAATTTTTCACATTGTTTTCTCAAAAACAAGATGATTTTGAAGAAAAAAAAACAATAATCTTATCAACATAAAAACGAATCTTCTTCATTTTTAAATTCTAAAAGTAACTATGAAATTATTACTTTTTGCACTAATCAATCCTAATCTTTTAAAGGAATTTTAATTTTTTTTCTTCTAATTTTCATAATTCAAGAATAAAATATTAATGCAAATTAATACAATTTAATTAAACAGTAAACAAATATATTCATTTTTTAAAGATTATATCTCAATTCTAATCAAAAATAAATTTCCCGTTCTATTCCCGTAAAAAACACGGAAAACATAAACCTCAACCAACGGGCTTTGACTTTTTATTGTCAACTTGTTTTCAGTGTATTATTAGTCAATTAATATCACCTAAATTAATAACATTTTCTATTAAATAAATCATATAATTGGATTAGTCAGTTTTGCTTCACCTTGTATAACGGTCACTGCAATTTTACTTCTATTCTCACACGACGCAAATACTACTACACTGATCATTAATTTTAAATTAAAATTTTGTGAAAATGTAAATACACTATAAAATCTGATAATCGTCTTTATTTTATTGAGACATATCTTCCGGATCCTATTTTAAAAACAAATTTCCAATTGAAAATTCAATTAACTTTGAATCGTCATTTGCCGAAATGTCTAAATCACACTTTTATTAGTTCAAAGACTGCCACCAGTTGACGACGGTGTTGATTTACAAGAAACAGTCACAAATACATTTTAAAAAGAACGTTGGTATCATTTACATAAAATCAGCCTTTTACCGGGAGTAACAAAAATGATTTATTAAAACAATTATTTCATTTATAAAGCTGTTATGTCAATGCCAATTTTTTATGTTTTTTGTTTGTAAAATAAAATTACATATTCTATTATATTGACATTAACGACTAGCATATATGGATGAGTCATCAGTATATCAGCATTTTGAAGCAAATTGAACAACAAATACAGTGATCTATACCGAATTAAACGCCATTATTTTTTTTAATTTTAAATATTCGACTTACTTTTTAATATTTCTAGCTAAACATATTTTACAAACTATGAATTAAATCAATTAATCAACTAATTGCATAGATTTTAAGTATTAAATTTTTTAATTTAATTTAACTTTTCAAACAGAAATTATAGACTCCGCAAAAGAAATAAGCAGTTGTTTTAATCCTAAATAACTATATTTAATAAGCAGGTTTATCAAATTTTTAATTAAATAATTGTTTTCAATGACTACTTTTAAATGCACTGCCGCCAATAAAGTCATAATTGGTAAAGTGATTGCATTAACATATCTTGTTGAAAAATCCATAAAACTTCTTGAAATTACAGCATAAATATTAATTGGTTTGAATGCAAAATATGCACCTTCCTTGGGTATAATTTAATTTCGCGTACTGTAAATATAGACATAATGTAGTAATGAAATAAAAGTAGAAATAATAGCAACAATTATTACGTGTTTATTGGACACTATAGCAATTTTCCTCGGTTCTTATTGCGGTTTTTTTTCTCTTTCCATTTTTGTGTTCATTTCATAAAGCCACAGTCGCAAATCAACAAATGCAATAACGAGAAGCGACGCAGAGAGCTCGAGAATGAATACATTGAACAGTTGGGGGAGTTCCTCCAAATTAACAAACGGGACATGACCGCCTGCAAACCTGACAAGGCCGCCATATTGAATGAAGTTGTTAAAACGGTGAGTGTAATTTATATTTTAATGTTTTTGGTAATAAGGAAAACAGTGTAATTTCCATGTAAATGTAAACATTTGCAGATTGTTATTTCAAATTTTACTCTGGTTTTCATTTTGTATTTGATTTTATTTTGTGAAGAAAGCTTTGGTCCCTAATTAAAATTGGGATAATTTGCATAAATTTATTTTTTATTTAAAATACAATTAATACGGTTAATTTTGGATATAAGGAAATATTATTTTTTGATCTTTTTAGAATAAATTAAAAATGTATCATTTTATATAAATGCTTTAATTTAATATTAAATATGTAAAAACCTTATTCAATTCCTTGTTTATGTTGGAAATTTAAATTTTATTTGTAAAACACATTAGCCATTGATTAAATCGTTAATAATTTTTATAATAATTATAAATAATTGTTTTAAATATTCCTTTATTATTTGAAATAAAACTAATAATATTTATTTGTTGGAATGTTTAAAACTGAAGGTTTTTTATTATGAGTAAAAGTTTGTTTGCACGACATTGGAGTGCAGAAAAATACAATTAGAAATGGTTTGGGAATTTTCTTTTAGTTTTGACAATCAAAAATTCAAAAATTGAATGTATCAAGGCAGAATAATATTTGTTAAGAAATCTTTATATCAAAACATCTTACAAATAAATTGGACTAAATATACGGAAAATTCAATATTATTACGTAATCCTGTTTCAAAATAAGATGGATTTACTGACAATTCTTCAAAATTTGGCTCAAATGTGTAAATGTACTCAAAAATTAAATAATACAAACAATTCGCATATATTTAACTCGTTTACATTATGCTTAAAATGGAATTGATATTGTTTGATATAATAAAAAAATAAACAAATATATGAAACAAGATTTATCTTTTAACTTTAAAATATTTATTTCATTGTTTTTAGTGTAAAAAGTACTTAACTCACTCCTTTTGTGAACTAGAATTTCACGTACTAAAATTGATGAAAATGAGGCGCACGAGTAAAGTTCTATGAAATGAATGAAATTAGTGTGCACTGTATCACTCATATACTATACCCCTGATAGCATCAATCTTTTAAATCACACACCTCAATCAACATTTTAGAAAAACTTTACTTTTGGTCATTTAATGGGGAAAACTTTAATTTGATTAATAAATCAAGGTTTATTTTACTACTTAGTAGTACCAAAAATGTAAAAATATATTTTCCATCCGAGCTACTAAAATCTTAAATAATAAAATTTAGTATTTGTCTGCGGGTGTTGAATAATGCATAATGGAATAGGATTGAATTATGGATTACTTTCCAGAGGAAGCATTGAAAACATTTTTCAATAGAATTGTATAACTATAATTATAAACGCTCTACAATAGACTCTGCTCGTTTTTAAAGATTGATATTTGAAACAATTGTAATTATATGTTATAAGAACCAAAAACCCTTGACAATTTTTATTTGAAAAGAAAAATAATAGATATTTATTTAAATTGCTTTTAAAATACCAAGATTATTTAAATTAATGTTGTTGTATAAGTGCCAAAATCAGTTTGTTTAATCAAGTCACTATTTTCTTTAGTATATAAGTATTTTAGATCCAGTGGGTTTCACTGGAATCTACTAGTATACGTGTGGCTGATGTCAGTTGAAAATAAAAGTTTAATTCTCCCATTCCGATTCTGGTTCTCCAAAACTGGGATAGATACTAGATAATAAAAAATCTACGCAGTAAATAGCAAAGATCACTGACTAGAGCTTAAAATAGCCAAAATAGAATGATAGATATTTTACAAAGTTTTCAATCACCTTAAGCATTCGTTGTTGGTTTTTATTATAGGATATAGTTTTATCAAAATTTTTTGGATTATATCATTTTGCATTCATAAACAGAATTAGAAGAGGAATTAAAGTGTCTATTGATTGTAAATACTATTGTTAATCCTTCTCAATTTAATCAAATCAAAATGATTTAAAGACAATAAAAATTATATGTTTCATTAATCCTATTTCATTGAAATGGCTTATAATCCCTTGTAAATGACCTTTTTATTGCATTTGAATTGGCAATTATATTAAATTAATTACTTCTAATCAGCAATTGTATTCAATTTTTTATTCGATAATATTTCATTTTATTAAATCGTTTAAGAATTTTAATGCAGTTTTAAGTACATATGACGGTATTTGACTTAAAATATATAAATTGAAGTTTTTTAAATTTAGTTTTGTCGTATTTGATTTTTTTATTGAAAAATAATGGTTTAAACTTTTGACACAACTTTTAGAAGATGAAAATAGTTTTCTAATAAATATCAGACTTAAATATAAATGTTTTTAAAGTATTGATAGTTCAAAAGCAATATTAAATAAAATGGAGCTTTTTCAAATAAGAAAATGAAGACATTGCAATTAGATAAATATCTTATTGCGACCTATTTAGGAGACTATCGTGTGTGTGTATTTTTACGTGGCTAGTGACCTTCGACCTGAAAGTGGTGAAGGTTGTGCGAAATGGAGTTGCAAAACGTTAATCATCTCCATTTTTGACACCTCAGTAATTTTAGAATAGTGTAAATACGATATTTAGCAAAAATAATAATAGCCAATAAATTACTCGCACACAATTATAACTGATTTATTACAGGTTTTAGCTAGTAGATATATATTTTATAACAGACGGTGAATTTTATAGCCAGAGGTAAATGAGCATTTTAATTAGGAATTGGACAGCGGTCCAGCACACTAATGATCACCACTAATCTGCGAGATTTGTTATTTAATTCCCCATTTTACAGCCGAAAGGGGTCTCCATCCATTGTATTTGTGTGTATTTAATTTAAAAATATCTATATAAAAGTGTCTTTTCCATGAAACAGACTCACTCTCTCGGCTCGAAATCAGTGTTTGCCCATTTACATTTTCATAGGCCGCCTTTTAATTGATGTCAAGTTTTACGATTTGTCAGAATAAAAGCCCCGGCTTTACCGTTTTATTGCTCTTGGTGGGCAGAATTACTTTTATTTTATTTAATTCCATATTATATTGTGTGACAATGAGTGAATCACTCAAACGTGTTAACGTTTTGTTGGCAGGAAAAAGTGCAGAGGACAAGAAAAAACAGAAAAAAGATTAAGTAGATTGTGGAAGGTCCTCTCATTCTCTGTAACTTTAGTACAATTGAATTTGCTTGAGTTGTGCTTAGTTTAGATACTTGTTTGTGTTTTTTGTGTACTCTGGAGCTAGCTCTGAACATGAGCGAAATTCAATTATTGGCACTCGTGATAAACAACTTTGGTTGTTGTCACGTCACTAGCTCGTAACACACCTAGGGAAATGTTTAGGCGGAAAATGTGTAACAGCTGAGTTCTTATACAAACAGTTTATTTTCTTCATGGAATTGGCCAAGTTTTTGTCCCAGGAAGCAGTAGAATGGTAGCACTAATTGTGATTGTTCGAGTTATTTTGGGAAAATTAATGAAACGATTTAGGAAGTATTTTCGCTTTATTTCTTTGAGTAATCATTGTTAATTCAGATGAGTGATTAACTCTGCAGTAATTATAGAATGATATTTACTATTCTTCTCGAATAACTTTTAACAATAAAAAGAGTTTAATGTAATTTTTTTTATGCATTCTTAATCAACAAGCTTATTTCTTTAATTATTAATTTTTAAATATTCATTTAATTTTTATAGTCTTAATTAATAAATATACAAAACTAATATTTTTATTTGTGCAATATTTAATAAATCGTGTAATTTTCAGCAATATTTTCTTCCAATTATTTAAGAAAAAGTAAAATTTCAAGTTCCCATAACTGGTCAATTTCTTTGATCCATAACAATAACAATTGTGGTAAACCGCGGTGAAAAACAACGTAAAGAAATAATAATATTAAAATTATATTTGTACACGACACCAATACTTTCCAAACAAATGGATTTAAATTAAAATTTTGGTAAAACTAAAATTTTAAGAAGGTTCACTATAAAATCTGATAACTGTCGATATTTTATTCATGACACATCTTCTAGATTCTGTTTAAAACGTATTTTAAAGAAAGTATTTCCATTTTAAATTTAATTCAATAAGTTCAAAAATATTCCACTAGATGGCGAACGTGTCAATTTCGTAATTTCCAGACACAATACATTTAAAGCTGACATAGTTTGAACCCGAGTTTAAAACAAAGCAAACTGTTCTTTTTTGTATGAATTTACCTTGCTGCCCTTCTAGGGGGCGCGCGTTTAATCTTTCCAAACTATGTATGCTATTCCAATCATGTATGTATTATATAAGATGTACGTTTAAATAATACAATATTTTTTTTAAAAACGTGTAGCTTTTTTTTAAACACGAGTAAAGTTCCAAAAAAACAAATGAAATGAGTTTTCTAACAGATATGAGTGTTTAATTATGTGTTTATCCAATTAGTTTTTATAATATTTTATACAATTCGCATATTTGTTATTTATTCACGAAATATAGAGTAAAGACTAAGAAGACAACCCAGTACTAAATTGAAGTCTAAACACATACAATTAAAGATAGTATCTGTCCAGCGAATAGATCTTTCGGTATCAATTTTTCGTTATTTCATGATAATAGAGCATAATGCATTGAATCATTTTTTTCCTTGATAGCACTAATAATATTAAACAAATCTATAATCCATAACCAATTTTCATGAAAAAACTTTACTTTTGGGCATTTAAAGAGTAAGAATTCAAATTGTTTAATATATCATATTATAGCCCACTTTATTGTAGTTGCAAGAAAATATCAAAATATATTTTTCATCCGTGCTACTGAAACCTAAAATTATAATTTTTAGTAATTGAATGATAGTACAAAGTACTAATTATATGTATTTACACGATTTGTGAATGTGCGTGGGTATTGAATAATGCATAATTAAACAGGACTGAATTATGGAGTGCTTTTTAGAGGAAGCATTGGATACTAAAATGTTAAGATTTTTCAATTACTATATCGACAGCAACAAGTTAGTTAGCGTCAGAAATGATGTTGTTCAGGGAGAGCTAGGGCGAATTACGTGTATCATACATCTAATGGCACGTTTTCGTGCATCTGGACAATTNCTGAATTATGGAGTGCTTTTTAGAGGAAGCATTGGATACTAAAATGTTAAGATTTTTCAATTACTATATCGACAGCAACAAGTTAGTTAGCGTCAGAAATGATGTTGTTCAGGGAGAGCTAGGGCGAATTACGTGTATCATACATCTAATGGCACGTTTTCGTGCATCTGGACAATTACCGTATGAGTTCAATTCTAGAGGACTTTAATTTTATATAAATTGAATTTAAATTCCTTTTTCAATTTCGAATTTTCCTTAAATTATATAAATTAAAATATAAAAGCCTTTAAATCAATTTGCTTAATTGTTAACTAATTTGCATTTTTGCCAAGACTTTATTTTGATTGGCCATATTATCATTGCTAAATTTAGAAATAAAATTGATTAAATTTCATTGGAGGTTGAATCAAGACTCGATTTGCATTTGGATTTATGGCCTTTAGAGAGTCCCCCGTTTTACAAATTTAGAAAATGATTACCAATAAAATATGGCGATATTATTACAACAAAAGTACGAATTAATGTGATGGCATTTAAACTGGATTCAAAACAAATATGCCAATAATTCTTCGTATTCGTCTTTAAAAATTGTGGCGGCTGTTACTGCTCTTTTGCTTTGACATGGACAATAAGGAGGATGATGCATCATCATTGTCGCTTATTTATCTCTCTAAACTGAAACCATCTGAAAGCAGTACAGAAGAGAGATGTGCTCGGTTGAAGAGAAGTCGCGCGCATTTATGTCAAAATATAATTTTGCAATCGGCGAATGATTAATGGCACCTTTTGATCCAAGTGGCGGGCGACATAAATTCAGCAATGAAAATGATATGCCGCCAAGTCGCAGGAGAGAAGGGGAGTAGGATTCAAGGAGGTGGAGCAGGAGTAGTGCAGCTAATTGTGCGAATCGGAAGGGGTTAATGAACACGAGCCGCGCTTCGGGATCTAAGGATTAGTCACTTTGGAACAAATGTCTCTTCTTTTTATTTGTTGTTCGGTTTGGCTTTTTTAATTAAATTGTGGGTCGGTTTTTACCGGTATCGAATCCGTTTCTAAGTCACTTAATTCATTCTAATTTGATGGCGATAAGGCGGAATTAGGTGATTTTAACTTGGCTACAAGTAAATCGTTTGAGTTTAACGAAAGTTTGTAATTTTATATAATTTTAAACAAAGAATTTTAGACAATTTAAGGCAATTTTTATTAAAGAATTTGAATGTTCAAAGCACATATGGGGATTAGAGATATAAGAATTAATCTTATTACAATAATCTGAATATATAATTTCTAAGAAAATGAATTTTCTTAAAAACAATTTCTTGTAATCATCAAATTTTGCTTATAAAATTTAATAAATTAAAAAGTTTAAATGATTAAGATTTAATAAAAGAAAATCATGTCACGACATTTCAATGAAATACTTATGATTCCAAAATAATTTTTCGGAATGAAAATTCCGTACTAGGAAAGCCGACCCCTAGAGACAAACGGCAAAGGAAAAGAAAAATTTGTGATTTTTTAAATTAAAGAAGTTGCAAACCCACTTACATTTTAATATAAAATAACAACATAAAAACACTTTAATATCAAGTAACTATGAATTGTACAATATAAAATTATATGGAATAACTGAAATTATTATTTAAACATGTTCAAAACAAATTTAAACTGTAATCAATATATTAGACTGTCCCACATATAACTTTGCACTTGGAGAGGGTCCACTTTGATGGTTCAGAAATACAAAACAATGAATAGTTTTTACTTTTTGATGAAAACGAAAACTCTCTTACTAACAAATTAAGTAAATATGCAATTTTAGTCGTATTTTATTTCTTTATTTTTAGTATAGACTTCGAAGATAGTTTAAGTATATTTCAAAATGGTTACATCTTAACTTAACTTTAGTCTTAATTCTTAAACCGGAATCATCTCAAACAAGACATGTCTTACTTAAGGGCAGACACACAAGGCTACGGTGAAACTGTCCTTTTACCTCCATTGATCTAGATAGTTACTTCTGACGTTATTATCACAAAAAATATCAAATCCATTTATAAACTTATATATAATAAGACAAGATTATAAAATTTTCATAATTTAATTATGCCTAAAACTTACATATGAATAGTAATTTCCAATGTATACGTAAGTTTTAAGCATAATCAACATGTCGTAAAACTTCTAATTTCTAAGAATATTTGAATTTTTTACACATCAAAAATTAATTTACTTCACATAAATAGATTACAATTTATAAGGCTTCTAGAGGAAATAGGCTTCTAGAGTGCAAATCACTATAAATTTTCAATTTTACTGTTTATAAATAGAAATAAAGAGTTTTAAATGCCTTTCGTTTAAACTAAAAACCCAAAACAATTACCAAATGTAAAGTTTCATATGGGATAATCTAATTAATTAATTTGAGGATCTATTTATCTGTTAATGTATGAAGAATTTTGTAGTTTTTAGAGTTCCACACAAAAAGTATTTATCTTTTCTAATAACTTCTTATATTTTCCAGTTTCGCCAACTGTTGGAACGTGGAAAGGGTGACCTGTCATCATCACGGTGCTCAAAATGTCCGCCAGACTGTGCGGACAACTGTACAGTGCACCCGGTGCAGCAGGGGGATGTGTCCTCGACAGAGCCACCGTTGCCCGAGTCATCGGCGAATGGTCAACCGCCAGAGATCAGCGCTTACTTTGAAGCGGTGGAGCATTACATTTCCTCAGCTGGATGGGTGCTGTTAGAGATCAATCCAGAGGGTGTGATTGAGTGTGTGTCAGCGAATATCAAGGAGCTGATCCAGTATACAAGGAGCGATCTGCAGGGGCAGTCCATTTATTCATTTCTGCATCCGGGCGATCATAAAATTCTCAGTCCCATACTGAACATGAGCATGGAGCTGGAGTGCTACAGTACGCTAAGTGAGGACACAGAGCATTCGGGGAACAACAACAATGACAACAATAACAACACCCTGGGCAGTAGTAACAGTAATGAGAACTGTTTTCCGGGAGGAGTGTTGAGTAATAATTCGAGTGGAAGTAGCAGTAGTGGAAGTTCAAATGGGGGAGGAGGAGGAAATACTTCAGGAGGTGGAAGCAATGGGCAGAATAATAGCGGGAGTAATAGTTTGGCACTTGAGAACAGTAACAACAACAGCGGAGGTAGTAGTGGATTGACGTCGAAGAAGTCGATCAAATCCAGGATCCGAATGCTGGTGAAGCATACAGAAATGGAGACCATGGAACAGAAGCAGCAAAGACAGGAAAAGTATGAGGATGTGGTGATTATAGCGGCTCCAGTCAGGGATGACGGTGATGATTGCTCGTCTGTGTTATGTTTGATTACCAGGCCCGAGGACGACACCTTGGGCGATAATCAATCGGCAAATATCACCCATTCTCAGCTTCATAACCACCATAATCAGCTGATAAATACCAGTCAGCCGCAATTGTTCCAAAGAAACCTAGAACAGTTGACTTTGAGGTTAGATACACATGGAAAGATCATCATGTTTGACAGTACCACGTTAAGGGATAGTTTTCAGAGCTACCTGTCCAAAGAGAGACCGAACACGATACAAGAGCTGTGCCACATACAGGATCAACAACGTCTTACAAAACACCTCTCAGAAGTGATTCATTCGAACGGGAATTCCCCTCTGTTCTCCGTTTACCGATTGAGGTTAGGTGGACCGGAAAATTATCTGCACGTAAAAGCGCAGTCTATAATATTTCGGGCCAGCCAACCTTCGGATATTGACTTTATAATGTCCACCCATACGATTTTACAGGAAAATGAGCTGGCTAATATGATGAACAACAACTCAATGCTGCAAATGTCAAGCCCTAATGCCGTTCTAACCTCAAATGCAACAACGATCACGACCACCAATTCGATGATGAGTTCGAATATGATTGGTGGTCCCAGTTTGAATCAGCAGCAACAACAAATGCAGCAAAACCATTCAAATTTGCCAAACTATTTCCAACAGAATAAATTCATTTCGGATGGATCGTCTCCCAATAATAATAACAATGGAAATAATAGTATGGGTGGACCTCTAATGACAAGTGTCATTAATGGGAATAATATGAGTCAGCAACAGCAGCAAGTTTCGAACCAGCAAATGATGTTGGGGAACAATAACAACGGAAAGCTCATCACCTCAACCGCGTTTTCGAGTCCGTCAGGAAATAGTTCGGATGCTACCAACTTTTTGATGATGGACATTGAAACTTTAACACATTCCGCATTCCCCGAGATGGACGTTTTTGAATCAAGGCCGTCTTCAAGGACCAGTAATTCGCGCCCGCCGAGTGTCACTGCCTACAGTCCCCTGGCAGGGAACCTGTGCCGTTCTCCGATGACCCCCTACCAGATGCAGCAGCCCGGGACCAGCCTGAGCTCGGATCAGACCACCAGTCCCAATAACAACAACAACGGTGCAAATACTCCAACGGGAAACAGTTCTACGTATAATTTTCCCCTCTTTGGAGATGATTCATCGAACCAGGGCAAGGATAAGACGATGCTCCAGCAACAGCAGCAGCAAATGGTTGGTAATAATCAGATGATGAATGCCAGACAGCAGCAGCAACTACAGCAAAATGGTGAAGCCCAAAGGCTGCGGAATTTATTGACCCAAAACTCACCCTCTTCGGCGACAGCCACGCCTGCAAATACTTCAGGATCCAAGAAGAAGAAGAACTCCACCTCGGGAGAGAGCTCCATGTCAGGGAATCGACAGTCTGATCAGATCCTCAAGGTAAGTACAACAGCAATATTGATGTCTTCAGTTGAGTTCTTTTTGTGAAATGTAGTTTCCTCGGAAGTATTTAAATGCACGATTTAATGAATGGAATGTTATTCTTTTTCAAATTAAAAGTAGTCAGGAGCTTTGTAAGGATTTTAAAATCAGTGGAGATTAATCTTTTATATTACTATATGTAATTTAATGAAATAATTTAAACCATTTAATATAAAAGAAATGATTTTGTTAATTGGTTTATACAGGATTTTATTCTATAAAAGTGGAATTTCTAATTGGAACACCCTCTATTTGTTTTAAAATATCTGAAAAATTATTATATTTGTTAATGTGTAATGTAAAATCAAATAAATAAAAGTTTATTTAACAATCCTAATTGTTAAAACACACTTTAATTGTATAGTGATAAGCTTATTTTGTTTTTAAATTTGTGTTTTTTAAGTTAAATATTTTTAAAATTTATAGTTGATAACATTCAACTAACCCTTTTAAGGCAAAATATCTTGACTCTATTATTATCATCCTTAGTTATGAAGTTTTTTTTATGAAATAACCAATGATATTAAATCCAAAAATACTTATTATTTATAAATCATTAATAATTATTTGAAATTATTAATTTATAATAGATATTTGTGCTACAAAAATGTAAAGTGAGACGTTTTTTAAACAAGGATACGAGTGTGAAATACGGCCAGTAGAAGAAACAAGACCGTTTCGTTTTTCGTTTTGTGTAAAATTCATTCAAAAAAAGATAAAACTTTTCTTATTTCATTTTAAATGTGTTTGTGACTGTTTCTTGTAAATCAATACCTTCCTTGTTTCTTGTTCCGGACGAGGCACTATAATTAAAAATATAAAACGGTTTCTATTTGATCAATTACCGGTCTCTAAATGACCGTCATTACGTCCTAGATTACAAATGGTTTAGTTTTCGTTGAAACTGGTAACAGGACATGAAACAAAATTTATGACTTTCTTTTTTTAACTCGTGAAATAAAACTTCAATATTTTTACTAGTGCGATTAAGTGACGCATTATAAAACTGAAATCGACGTCGAAAAGCTAACACTTTGATACGAAAGTGCAAAAAGAATTTAATTATTAATTAAATCTCTGTATAATTTTCCGTGCAAAAATTTTCAATATTTTTAATTGAAATTCATTAGAATATTGAGTTGCCTGTACACAGTTGATTTGATATTGTTTGTAATATTCTTTTGAAGTCATGCATAGAAATTACAATTTCAATATTTTCGTTTTTGACGTGGTGTTTTTCAGTGATGTATAATTGAAATTGATTTTGTGTGTTATCGACAGAATTTAAATAAATCGCCTGATGTATAGATTTATGTTCATTAAAAGTGGGTGTTGTTCCGTGGAAGCTACATACATTTCTTTTAGAGTTGTTATAGTTACGTATTTTTGAATGGATGTTGTTTTTGAACCAAAAAAAAATTAAATTTAGACTTTACCACGCCGAACGCAGAGTTTATTAAACTCCAATGATGGACAGAGTATGGGTATTGGGAAGCCGATGCCTGCGCCGAAGATGGGTAGCCAGCAGCAACAGCCACCAAGCGGAAGAAGGTCTATGGAGATGAAAGTCAACGATCATCAGGTGTTGAGAAATGTATGTTGCTTTTTGATTGGTTTAGAGGGTTTTTTTTATATTATTTTATTCGAATTATTGCAGCTTCTTAATGATAAGTCCGATGAAGATGACTCTGAGCCACGAAGTGATCCACAGCAGAGTGAATTGTTGAAGCAGCTTCAAAAGGTAAGAGTTAGTACATTGATATTTTTGGTTTGTCAGGAGATTATAACGTGGTTTTTTTGGTAATTAGTCCACACCGGAACCGCAAAGGGATCACAATACAATGAAAAATGCCGAGGTGTTGCTCAAGTTGGGCATTCTCCATAATCCGGATCCCAGTTTGAAGCGCTGTAATATGGACCAGAGGGACGAAATTGCGGCGAAAAGTGCTCGTCCTAATCAGACCCCGCTGTCAAAAACTAACCAAATGCTGGCCTCCTTGTTGGCCACTCCAACCAAAACCCCTTCAGTGGAGCTGCTGCCCCAGTTGCGAACAATCATCCCCGATATACCGTCGTCCAGTATTAATTCGCGCGTCTCTAGTTCCAATACCATACAAATGAACAACAATAGCAGTACCACTAGTGCTAATCTTGTAAATAGTAGTAATAATCCGAGTACAAGCAGCAGTAATAGCAACACGAGCAGCAACAATAATAGCAACAATACCAACAACCAAAACAAACCTATAGTACAACAGCAACAGCAGCAGCAGCAACAACAAATAAATAAGGTGCGATCGAATCATCCGCCGCCACCTCCTCACCCGGGGCAACAGCAACCATCTCAGCAGCAGCAACCGATACGTAATAAGCCTTCCGAAATCTACCTCAATCACCAGATGGGAAACTCGCAACAGCAACCTCAACAGCAGCAGATGGATTTGAACAAGAATCAGGTAAGGAATCCATACTAAGGTTTCAATAGTTTTTAAAATCTTAGGGAATTAAAGATTAGAATGAAGTCTTTTAATGGTATACCTCTTGAAGACTACAATATGTTTTGTTATTAATTTTTTTCTTCAATTAATGAAATTATTCATAAAACGTTAATATATTTCTATTAAAACGATTATAATTTAGTTAATCGTTAAAGTTATTATACACTAGCTTATATTTAATAACAACAATGTAAAAACAGTGTAAGATTTTAATCAAATTTAAATAAATTTCCCACCATTAAGTTTTTACAAAAAGTTATAACTGTACCGTGGCCCATATTTGCGAAATCTAGGCTAATAAGTTTATAATATTTATTCGAATATAATTACCAAATTCATTAGGATAGTTTTTATTGACTCTTTAGCTATTGAAATATCAATTAACCCAGTTATATATTTATACATAATTTTCCCCGTTTTCTGATATGCTTATTTTAGAAGTGTTTGGTTAAGAAGATTCTTCATAAAGTAATGGATATCATTGTTAAGATTCATCATCCAATAGTTTTGTAAGTGATGACCAGTTTTATACATTATGTACTTCGGAGAGTTACCAATGTTGGGATAGAACCCTCACAACACGTTGATTGTATTTGTAACCCGAATGTATCAGGTAATTTATACTAACTGGGTACTATCCAGTACCACTGTAACGACCCTGATTTTGCCTATCACGTGCACTCGACAAAAAAATTGAAATAGATCAAATCCCTTGTAAAAACCCATGATTCTAAATAAAATACGGTCTCTTTGGAGCATAAGACGTGAAAAGCAGAAAAATAGATAGCATGGCATATTAAGAGTTTTAGGCGAATAAAAGCCTGGAATAATTTTTTACGCTTTTTTTAAACATGCACCATGATCTAACCAAAACTCGAAATCACTTTTATGACTTTTGACGAACGATTTCTTTCGGTTCGAGCCCTCGCTGCAGTGCTCTGGTTGATATATCAATAATCCTTTAAAATGATCAGATCTTTACTGCCCTGTGCGGTGCTGAATGGTGGGTCAAATTCTTTTTTTAATCCTTCCCAATCCTAATGGTTTATTATCAAATGCCCATTTTATACGTTAATTTGAAAATACTCTAAAGAACATAGATAAATTAGCAATAACCTAAGAATATAATAGAATTAGGATAGGTAGGGAGAGCTAGGGCGATATACATGGAGGGGTGTATGACTGTCCAACATATATCTAGTGATGCGTTGTCAATAGGACAATTATCCTATTCATATATTTTATATGTAAATAAGGGCTGTAGTTTTTGAGCGGATTCTTCACCAACCAATAACCCGTACTTCGGATCTTTCTTGTAATAAATTATTAAGGGTATTCGTTTTAAAATTCCAAATATTTAGGTAGTTTTCTGTATCTGTATGGCTTATAGGCCAGTCCGGCCTTGTCTGTATGATTCTCTCACTCCATTGTTGTCTGTTGGAAGGAAGTTTTACCTAAAATAATTCTACTTCAATTATCTCATTCCATTCCAGACTATGACTGCTTCTGTACATCCTAGACTGTTTGATAATTCTGGATCGATGACAACCACAACTGCCGTAACTCCGCCAACAATACAGCCGACTTCCCAGCAAGAAGCTGCCTCCGAATGGGATCCCGAACTGTCGAAGATCCTGAACGAAGTGATCGATATAGTGCCTGAAACGACGTACCAGAACACGGAGCTGAACAATATTCTGGGCAACGTGATTGACCCGATGGGCGATGCATCCGTCGTTGTGTCTCAGGTGTCATCGGTGGCGTCCACCTCCTCCTCCAGTCCGATCACGCCAAACGCTCAAATGACGTCGATGGGCGGCGGAGGAGCGATCCACCAGCAGCAGAATCCTCTGGCCATTCAGGTCCAACAGCAGCAACAACAGCAGCAGCATCAGCAGCAGCAACAACAAATGTCCATGCATCTGTCCAGTCCGGGAAGCATGGAGATGAATGAGGAGTTGAAGGCGATCAACGCGATTCAGAACTCCCTCATGCAGTACGAGCAACGAAATCCGATTTACAGTGGAAGCCCACCGGCGTATCCCATGGGTCCGAATAGTGCCAATGCGGGAGCCATGGGCATGGGCGGGTCTCTGTTCAATAACAATGGACTGCACAATAGTGGTGTGGTTCCTAACATGACAGTCGGAATGAACAACAATATTCCCATTCCGAATCAGAATAATCAAGGCTTCCCGATGCCACCCAACTACAGCCAGCGACCGCAGCAACAGCAGCAACAGCAGCGTTTGGGCATGAATCAGCCAGGAGTTGGCCAGGGCGGACCCCAAAATGCCCAGCTGCCTCGTTATGGGAATATCCAGCAACAGAGACAAATGATGCAGCAGCAAAAGGAGCAGAGAGAACGACTGCTTCAGCAACAACAAAAGCAGCAAATGGTCGTGCCTAGCAACGCTACTCAACGTAAGTTTTACAATTGTTTTAATTTTTTTTAAATAGCTCGATACCGCAGGTTCGAAACATAGCATAAACAATGATTGTTTTATTTTTCAAAAATTCATTTGTCATTTTTATTTAATATTTGGGTGAAAAAAAATTACAAAAAATAATGTCTCCGGCCCCAACTGTCGAACTCGAACAACTATTATCGTCATTTCTAATTGTTCGACAAAGACAGATTTTCAAAGCTATAAGATAACTGAGCCTTTCGACCAATACTTTGCTGCCATTGAAAAATGGATAGTCGAAGCTAAGCTTGTCAATGCTTATGTTAGAATCATTTGTTTATAATGCTAAGGTAATTTTAAAAGGATATTCAGATTTAAAATAAGATCCTATTATCAAGTTTGTTGTTATCGAAGTTATGAATAGCATCTAAAAAGCTTTTTTTTTTAATTTTAATTAAAAAAAAAGACACAGATAGGTTTTCAGAGTTTGGATGGGCGAACATTCGACAAGATAACTGGGTCTTTCGCCAAATACTTAGCTGCCATTGAAAAAATGGATACTCAATGACCGCTTGAAGGTTGTCAATGCATAGGTTCTATATAGAATCATTTGTTTATATTGCAACCGCAAGATTTAAAATAAGTTCCTATCCTCTCAAGTTTATTGTTATTGATATTGTCGAAAGTATATAACAGGCTTTTATAATCATTAAATTTAATTAGAATAACAGATTTATCAGGCATGCTATATAGAACCTCACCCTAGGGCAATATAGATCTGAACCTCCATAACCAAACATTTAACTCAAATATTATAATTTCTATAGCTACCACTCCTGGTCTGGCGGATATTGGGTCCCTGATCAACAATACAGTGGCGCCAAATGTGTCTCTCCAGCGCAGCAACAACGTTGTGTCGGAGCAACAGTTGAGTCCAGGATTCGCCAACAATTCATTTCAACAGCTGAGCCCTGGTCCCAACCGAACACCGTTCAGTCCCCAGATGCAGCCCCAGCAGCAACAACAGCAGCAGCAGGGATTCCAGACGGGTGGCTTTCCTGGAAATGGGGGAAATGTTCAGAGACTTTCGCCTTTACAGCAAATGGTAGGATTTCAGCCGAACAACGGGAACACGAATGGTCCCAATCTAAATCCACAATTGTCACCTCGACAGCCTCCATTTTCCTCACCCCAGCCTACAACTAATCAACCCCAGTGGACACAGCAGCAAGCAGCGGTGGCAGCCAGACTGACCCTTCAGCAGCAGTTGAATCCCATGTTGAATGCTCAATTGACGGTAAGATTATGAACAGTTTTTTGTTGTAAAACTCTTTAGTAGTTATTTGGGTTTAACAATGCTTATCGACTGTGTTCTAAACAATACTTTTAGTATTTTTATACAATTTAACCCAAAAAAAGTCAAAGTTTTGTGAGTTATTTTTTATATTCATTTACTAATTTACATTACAATTTTAGCAACGGGCCCAGAGGCAAAGATCCTTGAACTCGCCAGGTTTGACCCGACAGAATTCGTTCACTGGACAAGATGGTGGCTTTCCTGGACCG